>JARBJD010000585.1:0-31371 GCA_033064195.1 Blattamonas nauphoetae
AAAATGTCAATAGAGATCAAAATTGTGAAGTGAAACATGGTTTGAAGTGATAAAGTGAAGTGACGTACCAGATCTTACAGTTCATTTTATCTTGACGATCACACATTTTTAGTTCAATGTTCCACTTCGTATTGATAAAAAAGAGAATTGAAATCAAATAGTTGTGAAATGAAACGATAAGGTGAAGTGGTGTACCTGATCTGGACGATCACTTCAGATTGCGTTTTGTTGGTACACCGTTGTGTTTTATGAAAAGTTAAGAGAACAAATCGAAGAGTGGTGAAGTGTAAAAGGTGAAATGAAAGTTGAATCAAAGTAAAACAAAGTGGTGTACCAACGCATACAATTTTATCGATGAATCACGAAGTTTCTCGAGCAAAGATGAGGATCAAAATTTTGTTCACGTCATTTTAAATTTTAATTTTGAAAAAGTGAAAACAATGAGAAAAACTGACAAATGAAGTGAAAATGAGAGTATAAAGTGAAGTGGTGTACCAAAACAGAGAACAACAAAAGTGAAGTGAAAATTCTGGTACGTCATTGTGTCTTATGAAGAGATAATACAAAAAAGGGATCAAACCTGTTCTAATTCCTTGATTAAACATGCTTTCATGAGATAAGACATCATAGTGTACCTGAGTTGGGATGATCACACAGATCGAGTCCACGAATGTGTTTTATAAAGAGATGAATAAAAAAGAAGAGAATACCTGTGATTTGTCGGTTGTGTAACATCCTTTTATGAGATAAAACACAACGGTGTACCCAAGATCCGAGGTCGAGTTTGGTCCGATCAGCGTTGGTACATGAATGAGTTTTATGAAGAGATTTATCAAAGAAGAGAGCAAACCTTTCATGAATGAGTCGGGAATGAAACAACCGTTCATGAAACAAAGTAGTGTACCTGAACGAGAGGAGAAGAAAAAAGTGAAGGATCGAGAGCGAGAAAGAAGAGTTGAAAAAGAAGAGAGAACAAATGAGAAAGTAGAAAGTGAAACACACCAAAACGAAACGGTAAAGAGCAGTCAGGAACGAGATGAGAGGATCATGTCCCATTGAAGTACTTTCTCTGATCAAACAAGACGGATCGAACCCATCGATGACAGGATCGAAGTCGAGGAGAAGCTCAAATGATAAAATCACGAATGAAAAATTATTTTTGAATTTTTTAATTTGTATTAAATGAATCCAACTGAGATGGACAACGAAAGACGTCGAATATGTTCAGAACAAGCATTAATTGAATCAATGACAGAAGAGAACTGTTCGCTAGTCTCTGAGAATGTCAGAAATAATGTGCCGGTGACGTATGTTCATGAGGGATTGTCATTTTTTATTTTCTATGAAAGAGCAAACAGAAATGAATCGACAAAAATACAATTCACAAATGATTGAGAAAATGATTGATCATAATCTCTCGACGACCAACGAGAATGCAGCAGTAATTGACTCACTTCAGAAGACAACTGAAGCACACAAGACAGCGATAACTTCAATCCAAAAAGTGGTGAGCACAAATGGATCAATCACTTGTTCAGCAGGTATTGCGACACCAACAATTGGAGGATTGATCAATGTGAATGGAGCGAATTGGAACATTTCAGAGGGATCACTTCCGAAGTATCCTGGAACATATCCATCATCAACATTCTTTTCTGGTCTTTCCATTTCACAATCAATTTCAGAAACCTCAGGAATTCAATTCAATGGTGATGGCATCGTAATGTGGTCTCCATGCGACAGACCAGCAATCTATTACTACGATAAGGACACAGGTTCAGGAGTGTTTTCAATATCCACAACAGGAAGTTTTTCTCAGTTGTCAGACAGACGAGTGAAAAGAAATATTGAACCATATCCCGATGTTATTGAGCAACTGAATAAAGTGGAGATCGTGAAGTATCAGTTCAACACATTCGACTCGAAGATTAACAAAGTGACGAAGCAAATTGAGAGAGAGACTGATGAAGAACACTTGAAGAACTGCAAAGAGAAATGTGAATGCTTGAAGAAGGAGAGTGAGAAGAAACACATTGGTGTAATTGCTCAACAGATCCAAGAAATATTCCCCGAAGTCGTGAATGATTCCAATCCAGATTGTCTTCAAGTTGATTATGCAGAACTCTCTTGCTTCTGTGTGAAAACCATACAGGAACTGAGTAACATTGTCGGACATCAACAGACACTCATCAATGAACTCATTCAAAAATATAATTCCCTGACTAATACTCCAACATGAGATCAACCAGAAATTCATAATACTCCTTGATTATTTTTCCGTTGATTGTCTCCGTTGTTTCCATCTCTATCGATTCACCAGAGCTGTCTTTGAACCAGATCTTCACAATTGATTGTCGAGTAGTTAATTCCCACTTTTTTCGCTTCGCAATCTTTTCGTTACAGAAAGCAACAAACGAATCATTGAATGCGTCAGTCTGGATCCAATCACCATGGATTGTGATGTGCTGCGGAATGTCTTTTGAAATGACTGTTGTTGAACCATCAATTTCCTCCATCACACGGATGAGTTTGCAGTCAAGGAAGTGAACATATTTTTGTTTTCTGGAATTAGTAAAATCTGGAGGCAATTGAGTTGTGTGAGAATTCTGAATTGAGAAGTATCGTTTCACCATTACTGTTTTCTCCAAAAATAAAATATTCAATTCAATACCCTCTCTTCACTTCTTCATATGCTTCTTGGAGTCGACGATCAATGACATATCGCACTCGTGGTTGTCCATTCTCGATCCAGAACAACCAGCAAGTAGCCTGATGCAATGCCAAAATAGGTGGAGGAGGACCTTCTGGAGTTGATGTAAAATATGGATCAAGTTCTCCCTGATTGATTGGTGTTCCTCTGTAGACAATATTCACTGATTCTGCTGTTGAAATTCCTTCCTCACCACCAGCAATTTCACTTCTATCCGTTGGAACCATGAATGTGAATGAAGTTGCATCCGTTACTGGTTTGGTTCTCTTGTAATCCTTTCCTTTATAGTCAAACACTCGAGTTGAACATATTGAATTTTCAAACTCTTCTGTTGCGGAACAACCAATGAAATCACCATTCACCATCATCATTTGATAGAACTCTGGTGATATTGTTGACATTGGGAAATTAGGAAAGTTGATTCCAAGCATTTCGAACTGACCAACATAGTGAGGATTTCTGAAGACTGTGCATTCATTTGGTCTTTCAGGGAACAAGCACATGAGATTCATGAGATTGTTGAGCTTGATACTGATGTTCGATCGAACTCCCATTGCTGTTGCTTTTGATTGAAATGATTGAGTGTCAATTCTTTCTGCTTTCAGAACATAAAGAGTCTTCGAAAATGTGTTGAAGAGGGATTGTTTTGTTGCATCAGTGATTTGATATCCGTAGCAAATTGTTGAGACTTTATCAACTGATAAAGAAAGAACAGTGCAGGTGACTTCTTTGGTAATTACCTCAACCACTCCAGTGGAATTGTAAACGTAATTGCGTCTATCGCTAACTTTCAGTACTGGATTTCCGATCTGTGTAAATTCCTGTGTGACGGATGAAAAGTCCCCCTCAGACATCAAGATCATGTTGGATTGATCCGAAAGGGTTGTCAAGTCTTTATCTGGAAACGCTTCACGGGAACCTTCGGAAGATTTTCGAATGACAGTTGAAGGCTGAATTGGACAGTACACAAGTGAATCCGTTGTCAAGTGAAATCTCAAACGTAAATTGCCAAAGATGGAATTTGGATATTGGTCAAAGGTACTCAATGGAAGTAAATTCACAAATGGAATAACGAGTGGAATTGTCGCAGTGATTTCTTTTTGGCCTCTATTGATTGGGACAAAATAGAATCCACACACACTCTGATCCATTCTCTGAACATTTTCCCACAGACTGTAACAATGCTTCATATTATTTTTCTCTTCTTGTGACTTGAATGTGTGATACAGAAATGATTCGTGAATATGATTATTCTGAAGTGTGTTGTCAATGATGTTTCCATGACTGTCGACGAGTCTCATGTCTCGAATTGCATCTGAAGATGCTTTATATCCAAAGAACATTCCATGCATTCCGACGTAAGGTCCCGAGTCACCAACCTGATGAAAATTTGGAACAGTGACTGTGAGATCAATTCGCAAATGACTCTTCGCAAACTCAGTCACATCATGACCATCATAACACAATGGAACTTCAATCTCATCTCCAATTCTGCATGGCATAGGAGGATTCGTTGGATGCACTTCTTGGATGGAGTAGATGTGTGGCTCGGAATCCCACTGTTTTGGCATATACGATTGCACTTCGATTTGCTCAATTAATGTCGATGTTGGTTTGGATTGATTAGATCTGAAACTTCTCATTTATAGAAAAATAAAAAATACAATATCATTATTTTCTTTTACTGTTTTGTCTCTACATGATTCCCAAATCTTTGTACAACGCTTTCAATGTATGATTAGGATAGTACTCAACTTTTGGTTCGCCATTGCTATATCGTAATACCCACCATGTGGTTGCAGTAGTTGCCAGGATCGGTGCTGGAGGATGAGTAAATGTTGTCATATCACCACCACTTTGACTTGGGCTGTATACATTATAGTATGTGTCAAGATTACCTTGATAGATTGGATGTGATCTCAAAGTGACAGCAGTATTTCCTTTTGAACTGATTGAATCATTGCAGTTTGTTGGACATCCACTTCTCTGAGTAGGAAAGCACAGAAGGAAGTCAGTGTTGTCATGAACTGGACGAACTCTTGTCATTGTTTCATTTGGATATGAGCCATCACCAGTGAGTTTCTCTTCAACGAGTGAATCTGTCAGTGATCGCTCCAAGTCATCAGGAACAGCTAGGTACGAATCGAGATTGAGAGTCGATAGTGCAAACTGATAGAAGCGAGCTCCAATAGTTGTTGTCGGTTGTTCTGAATAATATTTGTTGTGGAGATACACACGAAGATCTTTCTGCATTGGATTGTGGAAACAGGTGACTTCATTGTCGTAATGACGAAACAGGAGCATAATATCCTTCGCATTCACCACTACCATTTGCTGAGTACAATCAATTCCTGTTGCTGTTGGGGCCTTCTGATAGATGTGTCATTAACCCGGTCCGTGTCATTAACCCGGAACATGGGGTTGAAAGAAATCATATTGGTCAAACTAAGAAAAAAATAAAATTTGAGAATTTTCTATCGAGGCGAATCGGAGAAAACCTCAAAATACTGTATACAGCAGGAACACACACATTTTTTCCAACTTTTTCAGCTCATATCTCCACAACCAGATATCCGTTTTCAACCAAATAAAAAGCGTTTTTATCGTGAATATATCGAAAAAAGACTCACAAAAAAAATCAATTTGTTTTTCCTAAGAAATTTTTAGTCGAGAAAATTAACGTTTTTTCGCAACTTCACAAATACCCAACATTTGTTTTTCTAAATGTTTTCAAAATTTTATTTTCACCAAACAAACGTTTCTGTGGAAAATTTCATCAAAATTGGTCCACAAGTTGTGGAGATATGATTTGGACACACTACCAAAAGGGCCTAAAACGAGTTTTTTTGAGGTTTTCTCTGATTCGCCAAGAGAGACAATTCTCAAATTTTATTTTTTTCTTAGTTTGACCAATATGGTTTGTTTCAACCCCATGTTCCGGGTTAATGACAGAATCGGGTTAATGACACATCTATGAAATGGATAGAATGAGATCTTCTCAGCTGGAATTGTTCCAGGACGATTTGTGTACATCTGCTTCAGATTCTTTTTCGCATCATCTTTCATTTTGTATCCAGCACTCATGCAATACACATCATCAATCCGATAGTTTGTGACGTTTAATGAGATGTACTGATCCACGTATTCTGGTTCTGTTGTCACGACATTGGCTGTTGAACATATAATATCTTTTGTTACTGTTGGTTGGAGAAATGATTGACCAATTTGAACGAAGTTCTTTGTGCATGAGGTGACAAGATTGTTCAAGAAATATGGACGATGTTGAAGACAATTGAGAATTGCTGCTTTAATAGTTGGTGCTGCTGCTGTTCCAGTAACGAGTGATGATAGTGTATCTTTCAAAGTGAGTTCAGGATTCACAGGACAACAAACAAATGCATCTTCATTCATGTGCACACTCAGTTTCAAATCGCCAAAGAGACATTTTGGATAGTCAGTCATCCCTGAGAAAATGAGAAGATCTTCAAGATTGATTGACACACGAATTGGCACATCAATAGTGTCTTGAAACACTCCTGTTCCAGATGTTGTTGTAAAATCAGAAAGTGGAATGTACACACCAGCAACTGATTCATCATGATTCCAAGCATTTTGCCATGGCGTGTGTGCGTGCTTACGATTCTCCAATTGACTCTTTGGTTTGATCATATTGTAAATGTGAGACTCCATTGAGACATCATTGTTTGTTGTGCTAATGATTCTTTGATTGTTGTGAAGAACAGTAAGGTCACGAAAGATTGATGCTGAATGCTTGAGTCCAACGAAGATGAAGATTCTTTCATTCATGAACGATCCAATTTTACCAGCTGTTGTCTTCCAATTATTGAGTTTCAATGTCGCAGTCATTGTGAACGTGATAAACGAATCATCAATTTGACAAATGTCCTGATTACCAGTCAATGGAATGATTATCTCTTGCCCTGTATAGAAGCGAGCATTCTCAGATGGTTTCAATTCTTGAATAGAAGTACTGTGAGCTCCATCATTCAGTAGATAATTAATGTGATGTTCAGACTGAAGTTGTTGTTGTATTTGACCCATGTCATCTCTTGTGTATTCTATCCTTCCAGTGGTATTTCCAGTCAGTGATGATGCTCCAGTTCTTTTGTTTGTCAGATGTGTAATATGCGAGTTCATTTTCACAAAAATAAAAAAACTTAATTACTTATTTCTTTTTGACTTTCTTCTTCTTTGGTTTCAGCTTTTCTTCTAGTTTTAGTATTTCTCCTCTGAGCTGATTCGCTCGTGAATTGTTTTCTTCATTGATTGCTTGCTCATATTGTGCCATCTTTTCTGCGTGGATTTGCTGATCCGACTTCACATCTGGTATCATTTCAATTCCTGTCTGCGCTACCTTAGAAATCAGTGGTCCAACAAAGGGGATGAGATTCAGAAATGGAGCTCCAACTCTGAGTATGTTTTTGCCAACTGCTGCTAATTTTGATAACCAACCTGGTGCCATTTTGATAAAAATAAAAATATCTGATTACTAGTGAATGTTTATCCTTTGAATTGAATTTTGGAATTGGACGAGAGTGGCATATCATCATTGGAGTATCGTCCATTTCGAGGTGGTTCGTACTCGATCATCTGTGGTTTTGGTTGACGATTGATCGCTTTGTTTTGTTGATAAACGTCCATCATTCCTCCTAATCCATTGAGTATTCCACCTGCTGTTTGTCCGAATTTACTCTTCGTTTGAGAAAGCAATCCACCACCAACTTGTAGCAATGTTGGAGCTAGAGGTTTGATGAATTGAAAGAATTGCTTGCCGATATTTTTGAGTTTGTTGAAACTTCCTGGTGCCATTTATGTAAAAATAAAAAATACAATTCATTTATAATTTTAGCGAGGAATAGCTTTCGTCAGAGAAATGCCATAATTGAGAATTGTGTTGTATGCTTCATTGTAGGCAATACTCATGTCTTTTCCACCAACAAGGATCTTGAATATTGTTCAAAAGATTGGGAGTTTATTCAGACATAAACACTTGTCAGACAGGTCATCCAATTCGATCACCACATCATTGATCCCTGTGAGTGTCGCAATCAGTGCACATAAATCACTTTGGTTCGTGATCAGTTTCTTCGATGGTTCAATGAGATTATTCAACAACTTCTTTTCACAAGCAAAAGCATTTTTGTAGACGAGCAGTAGTTGATCTTTGAATGCTGAAATGTTAGACGTGTATTCCCGAAGTGGGATTGAACGACTCTGAATTGGTGCTGATGGATACGTCTCGAGTGGAGGATCGTAAGCACCTCGTTCACTCTCCATCTCCACATTAGCGCTCTGGTCATTATTCATTCTTCCAGAATTTGATCCTTTATTATCGATGATGACATTGTTGGTGATTGATGTTGGTACTGAAGAAGAACTTGTGTGTTTCGTAAATTGACAACTTAGAATTGGTTGCATCACTTTCTATAAAAATAAAAAATATATATTAATGTTTTTAATCAGACATTTCTTTCTGTTACTGAATATATTGAGAGTAAGCAGGCATATTCCCAGATTGGTATTGACTGATATCATCATTTGTTCTTGTTGCATATGCTTGGCGTGTCAGACCGCTAATCGCTGTTGCTATGTCAGCATTATGTCTACCATGGAATGTTTGCAAATCTTCTTGAATTGTGATAAACTCTAGAAACTGTGGATACACCTGCTCCTTGAAATCCTTTCTTTTATTCATTCTCTGATGTCCTTCGTTGCTACTGTCGAATCCTGAAAGATGTTCTTCAAGCCATCTGTCCCACATTTGTGATGCTACTTTCGATTGAATTGAATTGAACACCATATTGTCTATTACTCTTTTCCCTGTATCTGCTGGATTATCTCGACTGGCACGAGTTATTCCCAATGTGTTTGTCATGAAGTCACCAACAGCTTTCTTCATTATTGCATATGGATGTTGTGATCTTTGTGCTTGCATGTCTCCATAGCTGATGTCTCGATAATTGGATGGTAAATCGTATGTTCCATTCTTGAGGAAATTAGAGTGTGAAGCTTTGATTTTCCTTCCGAATTGGCGATCAAATGCTGTATATGATGTCTGTTTTCGCTTGTCTGGTGTTGGATTCATTGCGTAGTATGTCTCTTTGACTGGTCTACTGTTGTATGGAGCGAGCATGGCACCATTGACTGCAATCAGATCTTTCGTTTCATTATCGTAGACCATCACATCTGGGATTTTTCCATGTTGTTCCATTAGAACAGTCCAATTCTGTCCAGTTCTCTTGATGTACTCAAGCGCTGATGGATAACTACTGAGGGCATCGTTCCATCTGGTTTGAATATCATCGTCAGCATAGATTCTTTTCAATGCTGCTTGACTTTGCTCAGCGTATCTCATTTTTGGTTTCTTCTCTCTTGTTTTTCTTGTTGGTTGGTTGTACACAATCTGTGGTATCATTGACATTTCATACAAAATAAAAAAACCAAAAATATATTTTAATTAGAGTTAAATCACAAATGAACAAATCGAATATGTCTCTAACAGCATACGTGAATGCTAAATTGAGTGAAGCATCAAATAGGAATGTTTCTCATGAAGTTCAATCACAAATACATCCAGACTTAAATTTCAATCGCAACAGTGTCAATGTCCTTGTGGGAAATAGAGGAAGTGGGAAAACATTTAATGCTCTTCGAGAAGTTGCTAAACTCCAGAATGTTCAAGTCAGAAACGAACTATTCCATTTGTTTGTCTTCGTCACTGATAAGAACATTGATCCAACCTTCGATAAATTCAAACCAATACTGAACGTTCCTTATGTCGAAAGTCAAATACGATGATGCCCTTCCATTTCTGTTGGAACTCTCTGAATCAAAAGCTGCGTATGAAGAGATCATTGACAATCAGTGGCAAGGCAGAATCACTGATGAGTGTCGAGAAGATCTCTTTGATGCTCTTTACATTGATGACTTCTCAGTTAAGAATCTCCAAACGATTATCCTCCTTGATGACTGTCGTAGGATCTTAGGTGAACGTAGAACATCCAAAAATAGAATGACTATGATGGACTTATTATTGGTGAATCGACAACCGAAATTCACATTCTTTCTGACGATGCATGAGCTCTTCAGTTTGTCAGCAGATATGAAGTCAAACATTGATTCAATGTGGATCTTTGGAGGATTCAAC
The DNA here is from genome assembly GCA_033064195.1 of Blattamonas nauphoetae. Lineage (NCBI taxonomy): Eukaryota > Preaxostyla > Oxymonadida > Blattamonas > Blattamonas nauphoetae. The sequence goes on from JARBJD010000585.1 coordinate 9,879, forward strand.
AAAGAACGAATCAGTCGAGTATATCCTCAGTTGAACTCACCAATTGATATTCGACAGTTCTGGAATGTCTACCAAAGGAAACAAAAGTGTGAAGCAATTATTCTTCGATACAATACCGATGGAGTCGTACTCAATGAAATAAACAAAGATGGGTTAATCAGAAGGGTCAGAGAGCTCTTGTAGAAGATTCCCAATTGTCTCGTCTAGACTTCGAAGCCTCATGCTGAGAGTATCTGTCAATGTTCGTATAGATTCTTCAATGTCAGATAATCTTTGATCAATCGAGAGTGAATTAGGTGGAGTGGAAGCATCAACATATCGTTTCCTAAGTGCAATCTCACCTCTTATTTTTGTTATTCGATATCCATCAATTTGGATCATTCTATTCAGTTTCTGAGTTGTGTACTCATTCAGTTCTTTTTTATTCTTCTCCAAGTATCTCTGAAAGTCGTGGATGTTTGTGAACTCTTTCTGCTCAGGATCAAATGGTTCTAATATTTTCAGTGATGTCATTTAAATGAAATAAAAATATCTGAAACAATTTTGAGACTACGCCAAATTAAACTCAGCAATGAACTCTGGAGTGAAGTCGTCGATTGAGTCTGCATGGAACTTGGTATGCTGAATTGGTACGTAGACAACTTTTGATAAACATGTGAGACCATTCAGTAGAGTAGCTACGACATTGCCGTGCTTGTACTCAATGAATTTCCCCACGAATTGAAACTGTCTTCGCTTCTTCTGAAACTTGGCAACAGTCTTGTCCAGATCAAGGTGAATCAACAGAATATTTCCTGGTTTGTATTTCCATAACATCTGTGTTGTCTGCTGTCTTTGGATGGTCTTCAATTGTTCTTCACAACTGGAGATATACAGAGCTTCGATTTCACGATTGTTTTGTGCTTGCTGTGGAGTGAATTTATTCCAGTACGCTCGATGTGGAGTCATGCTGTAATATTCCACCATCTGATTCATCAATGAATGATTTGCCATTTGTGTCGCATTGTCTTGGAATCCATCTCTGATTGTTCTGATCACTCGATCCACAATTCTGTTGTGATTTGTGAATGGTGAACTTGTGAAATATGTACTGACTTTCTGTTCCTTGAAAAACTCTGATGCTTCTCCACTTGTCCAAGCAGCTTCTCCATCACCTCGAATGTTATTCACTGTAACTCCACGATGATTAATCAAGTCATTGATTGCAGTCTTGACTTTGCTCCATGATTTATCCAGAACAGGAATCACTACAAGGTATTTGGTGTTGATGTTAATTGCGAAGAGGTATATCTGCAACACTGTTTTCGACGTTGGTGATTGGATAAAAACGAGATCAATTTCCCATGATCCGAACTTGGGAGAAAAGTATGGTCGATCACAATTCTGTGGAACCTTTCTGTCTGATGTCTTCTGTGGATCACCTGTAATTGCTTTGGACATGAACTGCATTTTTGATCGAAAAGGATACACGATTTTTTCCGTTGTTTTAGGCATCGTTGGTGGATCAATTCTCATTCTGTCACTTCCTCTTTCCCTCTGGATTTTCCTTGGATGTGCAGAATCCCATCTGTGAGTATATTCATCATATCAATCCTGAAATGATCTTCCTCCGAATGGGATTTGTTTTGTGTGAGTCAGAATGAAGTTAAGATCATCGTTCGCAATAGTTCTGTTAATTGAGGCTCGAACAAATGTGTCTCTGTTCATTTTATTGGCATCCAGCATGTGTGAGGTAATAAAGTGTTCCATCTGCTTTAGATTATTCAGTATTGAGTTCTCAGCTTTGATCTGTTCATCTTCGGAATCATCTCTCTGTTGATGATCAAACAATCCTTTCATATGTGCTGATTTATTGAGAACTTGTTGTGTCGTAGGTTCGTACTGTCTGATCTCTCTCACAGGGTGTTTTGATGCAGTTGTTCTGAAGAAGGGATTTCTCTCAATTGGATCCTGAATCTGTGAAATTGGTATAATGTCATCATCATCATCATCGTCCTCCTCTTCGAACCTCCTCTCCTTCATTGGATATTCATATTCGAACCCCATCGATTTCAAGTTCCTTTTCTGTCCAGGAATAATTAGATATTCAGGTGGTTCTATTGCTATTGGTCTTTGCACTGGAATTGTGATTGGGATTGGTCTTGCCTCTGCAGGGCTTCGAACTCTTGGTGAGAGATTTGGTGTCACTTGTTGATTGTACTTTCGATGATATTCTGTATACATCTTGTATGCTTTTTCACATCTCCAATCACTAACACGTTTTCCCAAGAATTCAATCAGAAACTGTGAGACTACTTTTGTTCCATCTGAAATAGTTAAATTCGGAGAGAGACCTCCATTAAACCAATCCTCAAAATATGTCTCATCGTTTGCAACATACTCTCCATGTGAATCATAGACGTCATATACTGGTAATGTGTTGGTTCTATTGAACTTGACATTGAATATTTTGATTTGAGAGTGTTGTGTACACCGAAGTAACCTACTCACTAATGCATTGATCTGTCGTGTGTTCATTTATTCAAAAATAAAGTTTGTGTTTATTCAATTATATAATCAGTAGCTTTCAGTCCATGAACGAATGGAGGACATGATTCATTTTCAAGTACGATTGCCTTCAGATGAATTCCACTGAGACTGAGTTTTTGCTGTTGTATTTTCGCTATCTCAAATCCATTGGTGTCATCGTCAGAATGAACTCTTCTCGTCTGAAAGTTCAATGTTGTAGTCATTGTTTTCTCTCCATTGAGGCACTTCACATAATCGTCACTCGTGATGTTTGTTTTCTTCAGTGACACTCCTTTGATTTTGCATTTCTCATCGAGTGAGTAACACTTTGGTGCAAGGCAGATCATCTGTTCACCTTCCTTTTCTATTGCTAATCCCAACAGCTTCTTCTCATCATCAACTCCTTTTTCAGGATTGGGAAACCATTCATATTTATGAGAATCATAGAATTCCTTGTCAGCAATCACGTGTTCAAATTGTTGATGGATTCCAGCATTCGGATCTCCACTAGTTGCCCAATATGCAGAGTCAGTATCTCCCTCACAGAAGTGAATCTTGTTTATGTCTAGGCACTTGTACATGAAGTTGTAAATGAAATTCAGATACCAGAACTTGGCATTGTCGAGTGTGAATACTGCTTCTTGCAGACATGTCTTGCATGATGCTTTCTCTCTGTCTTCAATCACAATGTATTTGTCCTCATTGATCTCTCGAGTCGCTACAAATCCTTTCATCATTTGCTTCAAGTATGTTCTCTTCTCATTGCAGATTGTGATTGAGTTATATTTCTCAGTGTTCATTCCATCGTATCCGTAACTTCCATTCAAGTTGGTCTTACAGAATTGTTCTTTTCCCTTGTTTCCAACTTTCATTGCTTCTATTCTGTCATTCATGAATGAGGTCACAAATGGTTCAAATCCAGCATGTCTCGAGAATACCATCACACTCTTAATATCGTCCACAATGAAGTGACAATAGTCGATGAGGAACCACAGATAGTATGTCGAAAAGAACATATACTGATCGTGTGTGCTCAAGAGTTGAGTCAGCTTTCTTTGTTTGTCATCAGTCTTCAATCCATGTTTCTTCATCAACGAATTAGTCTTCTCTCCAATGTTCTCTTCTGTCATATTGACCACTATGTTCCTGAAGATTGGTGGGAAATTAATGAACTCATTGATGTATTTCTCGTCGATGTGTCACTTCAATTCTGCAACGAACAATGTCTTCTGATTCTTGTCTTCAATAATCTTCCGACATTCTTTATCACCTGTTGCAGTGTACAAACATCTTCCTGGCATGTACATTCTGTGCTTCGTGTATGGATTGTTCTTGTTCTTGATTGACGAGAAAGCACTTGGATACAGGGAATTAAAGTCAACCCCACAAACGTGAGTCATTTTATGTTCAGTATCAGTTGATTTGACAACACCATCTTCATACGTGAAGTGATTGATTGGAGTCACATCTTTGATGTTCTGTCGATGTTGAACATTCGATAATCCACCAGTCACTGCTGCTCTCAACTTGTGATATGTTTGTTCATGTGTCAGAGTCATTGGTAATGATTTCCAGATGCAGTACTTCTTCAGTTGAATCCTCAATCGTGTGAGATGTTCATCTTTGTCTGACTTGTAAGTGTTGCAGTAGTCACAACAGATCTTGACGTTCTCTTTTGAATGTCCTTTGGAATTGTCGATTCTATCCAATGTTGGTCGAACTGCTTGCGAGAAGTGACTCTTGCAGATGTAGCACACTCTCTTGCACTGTTGAACGAACCATTCATAGTCTGCTTCAGTGACATTTTTGTCAGTACTGCGATGTGCTTTCTGGTCTTGATAAATGTATGATGCAACCTTGTACTTCCAGTATTGTTTCGTGATTTTTATTTCTCCAGATTGATCCACACCATTGAAATCATCATCGATGTCGAAGTCCTTATACGCACAAGCATACTTGATTGCAGAAGCATTTGCTGACAATGAGAGATTATGCAGCATGTCCACTTTGTATTGGAAGTTCAGATCAATGAGATTATCCAATGGTGCTATCATACATTCGACGTCTCTGATGTTGTAGAATTTCAGGTATTCCCAACGGTTCTTGAATCCTTGTTTGTTCCAATCGTCGAGGTACATTTGGTAATCGGTGTCGGACATTTCACTGTTGTTCAGACTGGAGTAGAATTCATACTTGGAGAATGGTTCTTGTTTGTTCAGCACTGCATCGTAGTCTGATGAATCAAATGATTCGTAAGCAAAGAACGATTTCTGAAGTGTCGTGTTTCCACCAAAAGCCTTCACTGCATTATCCAAAGTCATTGGTCCAGTGTATGACATCATGTCAATGAATCGAAGAACCTGTTGTGTTTTCTCGTGTCTGATCAATACTTGTTTGTACTTCGTTGTAGATCCAAGGAAACTCACCACTTTCCAATCCTTGTCAACGAGATCACGGAAGATGAGATTGATGTCAAATCTGGAACTGTTGAATCCAATCACACTGACTTCATTTTGAGAGGGTATTTCTGGGTCTTCATACATGTTGTCCTCTCCTACTGTTTCTGCATATTTGAAGAGTTCTCTGATCCATTGTTTCACAAAATCCTTTCCATCTCGAAGATCAAAGTAGATTGACTTCACCCCTGATTTTGTTTTGATTGCTGATGCAACAGAGAGAGGTTTTAAGTGTGAGATCAGTTGAGTATTGTCATCAGAGAATAGATTGTCAAGAATGAGATCTTCCATTGTTTCGAAATCATATGTGATGTAGTACTGTGTTGGTTTGAATTCATTTTGTCTCTTATGTGCCATCAGAAATTCAAATGTTCTATTGTTGAGAATATGTGGAACATACGGTCTTGGTGTCTTATCTAGTGAGATCTTCTTCACGTGTTTTCCATCAAGATCTTTGCACTCTCTGAGATGCTTCTCAAAATCTCTGCTGTAGTTTTTATTCTTCACTTGGAATCCTCTAGACTGACAATATGGACAGAGCTTGTATCCAGTGATTTTCTCAGGGTCAACAATGGACAATACATGAACGAGAGTTGACGTCAGTGGAATCATCAGAAGTGAGAGAACGCTTGCATCATCATTTTCGTTGATGTACGATTGACTCAGGAAGTATCGCTTCTTGTCTTCATCAAATTCATAAATGTGAACTGTGATGTTGAACTTCATCATTGCTTTCTCAATATCACAGGCAATATCAAACCCAGGATAATTCTGAAGATGTGGGGTCAATTGTCGAGATTGGAGATGAGTGAGATTCATCCATTGTGCGAACAATCTGTAGGCTTCACTGTTCCTCATATTGATTGAGATTTTCTTACCTTGAACTTCAGGAAGTGTGAGGAATGATAGTGCTTGAAAGAAGCAGATATTGTACTCTGAATCGATGTATCGAACGTTTCTCGTTTTGATGTGTTCAGTGAGAATGGCATTTGCTTTTCCTGCAACTGGGAATCGATAGACTGCAACTAGAATGGAGTGGAATGCGATGTACATTGTCTTCGTATCCATTAGTGTTCTCTCTTGTGATTCCTTGATCAAATTGATTGCATACTTCGAATACTCAGAGATGTCTCCTGAACTTCTGATCACTGTTGGGAAACTCTTTGATGTGTTCTCCAATTCTGGTCTGAAGTCATTGTACGTAGTTTCATCTCTGTCTTTTCTTTCGATGATCTTCCCAAAGTCAATACTAATCTTGAATGGATGATCTTTCTCTTTGTCGAACACTGCTTTAATGAAGGTTGTGATTTCTTCAACGTTCTTCAAGTGATTGTGGAAGTACAACTGATATGGTTTTCCATTATCTTCAACCTTCTCAACCTCATTCTTTTTGAACTTCCTTCGTGCATTCATCAGACAAGAATTGAATGCTGCTTTGTCACGTGGTTCAGCGAGTAATATGCATTCTTCAAATCCATCAAATGTCTGCACTTCTCTCTTTTCCATTTGTTCATTTTTCTTTTGAATGATCAACAGATTCTTCATCCAATGATCCATTAACTTCTCTTCAATTTATTTCAGTTTCCACGTCATTCTGAACACTTGCTTTTTCAGTTCATCTTTGTTCACTCTTGGATTTGCTTTCATGATTTGCATTCTTGCTTTGCTGTCTTCTTCATTCATCATTGCATTGTTATTGTTCTCTTCAAGTTTGTGAATAAAATCATCAATCTGATAGTTGGTAATATTCCTTATTTCTCCTTCAAAGTGGAGATCTGGACTCCTGAGCATTGACAGGAGATATGCTCTCTGATGTTGGTAGTTTCTACTGCCTGGATTATATGTTCGATCATAACCGTGGTCATCCTTGAATTCAAAGGTGGTGTTTGGAAATAGTGCTCTAATTTTCGTGATGCTGTCTGTGACAAATTTTATTGTCGCCGCCATTTACTACGAATTAAAAAATCCGAAAAGAAAAAAAGTTGAGCGTTTATTTCTGTTTTCTCAGGTGAGGCTTTTTCTTGGCAGTCAGCCATGAATCAAGTCTAATTCTGAACACTTCACTTCCGCCAATCTCTCGATACGTAAATGGAACCAGAACTTTGGTGTACTCACCGACGAGCTCACAATTGAATTTCTTCAATTCATTTTCGACGAATGATTGAGTGTAGTGTCGACGTTTTGACAAGTGAGGTCTGTTTCCTTGATTCCATAACTTTGGTTTTATTCTCCATTCAACTCCCTCATGAACATACATCACCGGCACATTCTTTCTGACATACTCAGAGACTAACGAACAGTTCTCTTCTCTCATTGATTCAATTAATGCTTGTTCTGAACATACTCGGCGTCTTTCGTTGTACATTTCAGTTGGATTCATTTAATACAAATTAAAAAAATCAGAATTAGATTTTCATTCGTTGTTTTCTCAGTTCTGGATTTTTCACTAGAAACGAGGATCAATGGGTTCGATCACTCATTTCTCACAAGTGATAGTTTCGTTCTAATTCTTCGCGTTTTGGAATCTCCTGAACTGTGGGATCATCGTGGTATGCTTCTTTTTTAACTTTTTCCGAACTTTTGCAGAGATATTTGAGGTTTCAGGATCGTCATCAGATCTCGAAACTTTCATGTAAAAACGAGTATGCCACTCTCATTTTCAACTTAATTCAGCTCTGTTTTAACTGTTTTTGATAGAACTTTCACCTCATATTCATTCGTTAGCATTTCATTTTTGGTCCCACTTCTGTCTTCATTTTCTCGTTGTTTACTCTTTTTAACCACTTCATTCATGTTTCTTTCTCTGTAACTTTTTCTCTGGAATTTCACACTAATTCTCGTTTACTGAGTTTTCCGGACTTTTGCAGAGATCCGCCATTCAACGGCTCACTTCATATCTCGGAATTTTTCCGAAAAAACCAACATTTCACGTACTTTTTTGAATCATTTTTGTTCTTTTTAAGCGAAAAAAACCGGAACACAGACCTAATTTTCACTATTGGTGCCACATTTCACACCGTTTTCACGATCGTCAATTTCCCTCTCAGTTTCATACTTGCCCGTTTCATTGTTGGTTGTTTCGCTTTCTTTTACTCTGTTTTTGTGAAAAAGTTGATGAAAAGTTGACTAAAATGATGTGCTAGTGAAGTGAGAACGGCCCACAAAATGGGGATGAGATGAGTAAAATGAAGAGGAGTAATGGTTCAACTCGAGGTGAAATGTGGAGAGAATGATGTGAGAAAGAAGGGGCTGAAGTGGTGTTCAAACATGCAAACACTGTGAAAAGCTGTGAAATGACGAATCAAAAAAGTGAAATTTTGAGACAACTATCCGACAAAAAATTCTGAAAATTCAGGCACAGCCTTCTCGAATGATGAGAATGAAGGAATTGTTAGTGAAAATCGGGGCAAAAATCTAATAGTGTGCAAGTTGTGCAAAAATGTTGTGTCAAAACGGTGATGTGAAGAACCAACAAAATGAAACTAAGGAAATGCACTATACGTCTCGCGTCGACTTATGTTCGTTAAAATGATGCAATAACGGAGTAAATGAAGTGAAAGTAGTGAAATGTGAAAATTCATGAAAAAGTGTGCGAACCTTGTGGTGTCAAAAGTTTTCAGAGATGAATGACACAAAAAGACGCCAACTAGCGTTTTCACACCCAAAAACACCGTAAGACGACGAAAAGTGATCAAAAGGACATAGTCCCGAACGTCCATACCTTTTCTAAAAAAATCTCAAAAAACGCGAAAAAACCTCATAGATGTGTCATTAACCCGATTCTGTCAACAACCCGGAACATGGGGTTGAAACAAACCATATTGGTCAAACTAAGAAAAAAATAAAATTTTAAAATTTTCTCTCTTGGCGAATCGGAGAAAACCTCAAAAAACCTCGTTTAAGGCCCTTTTGGTAGTGTGTCCAAATCATATCTCCACAACCTGTGGACCAATTTTGATGAAATTTTCCACAGAAACGTTTTTTTCGAGAAAAGAATTTTTTGCAAAAATTTTGAAAAAAAAATGTTGGGTATTTGGAAAGTTGCGAAAAAACGTTATTTTTCTCGACAAAAAATTTTTTGGGAAAAAAATTTTCTTTTTTTTGTGAGTCTTTTTTCGATATATTTACGATAAAAACGCTTTTTATTTGGTTTAAAACGGATATCTGGTTGTGGAGATCTGAGCTGAAAAAGTTTGAAAAATGTGTGTGTTCCTGCTGTATACAGTGTTTTGAGGTTTTCTCCGATTCGCCTCGATAGAAAATTCTCAAATTTTATTTTTTTCTTAGTTTGACCAAAACGGTTCATTTCAACCCCAGGTTCCGGGTTGTTGACACGGACCGGGTTAATGACATATCTATCAATGGGTCGGATCAAACCAAAAATCTCAGAAGTGCTTTTTATCGAAAATCCTACCTTTCAAAATGATTTCCGTCACAATCAAACGTGTTTGAACACAATTTGAGCCATAAAGCAGTTCATAGTAGCAAAATCCGAACATCGACTTTTTCGTCACTTTTTCGACCTAAGTTCGGTACGTAGCTCGATGAATTCCCAACCGATTTTCATCGGGATTGTTTTGATCGATGACCGACAATGTCCCCGAGATTTTAGAATTTTTTACAGAATTTTTCGAAATGGTTCAACTGTTGGTTTCCGTTGATTTGTGGTCAAAAATAGATTTTCAGTAGTTTCAAGACCTATCATGGTACTTTCTCAGGTGAGGACGGTCTCCAAAATACAGCCAATTATCCAAGCGAACGAAATACTCATTCTTTGTTCGTAAATCACGATATTTGAATGGCTCAAGTACCTTTGTGTATGTTCCAATGAGTTCACAATTCTCTTTTTTCAATTCATTTTCAACAAACGATTGTGTGTAATGTTTTCGTTGACAATTATGAGCTCGATATCCTTTCATCCATTTCGAGGGAATCACTTTCCATTCGACTCCTTCGTACCGGTATGTGACAAGTGAATCAGCATACTTGTATTCAGAAATAAGTTCACAATTTTCATTTTTCAATGACTCAAGAAACTTTTCTTTGGTACAACAATTGGATACACGAAGGTATCTCTGACGATTCGTATGTGGTCTAGATCCTTTGACAAAACGCGGTAAGTACACTCGATAAATATCATCTGGTTTATCTTCGTGATAATATTCGAAAGTACTCGATGTGAGATATGTTGTGCCTTGTCGATTGAGAGTTGGTGGAACTTTCATCTTCAAATTTTCTTTGTCCAAAATTTCCTGTAGTTGATTTGGTGTTAAGACGCTGCTCATTTTATCCAAATTAAAAAATTGAATAAAAAAAGAATTCGACTTTGTTTTTGGAAAGTACTCAAAAAAAGCTTCAAAAAGGACACTTTTCAAGACGTCCTTTTTTGGCGATTATTTTCAAATTTAGGGCACTTTTTTGATGTCATCAAAATGTCATAAATTCCTTTTAATACAAGATCCAAAAATGATCAATCGGCCTTGACTTTTAGTTTTGATTTCTCGATCGAGACCAATGTGGTTCTCATTTCTTCTCTATAACTACTAAAATTAAGTGTCTATCACGTTTATTTAAGCCACAGGAAACACTTCTTTCAAACTTGGACAGGGTCTCCGTCCAATGTCCGAGAGGAACGAGGTTTTGTCCGTCCGTTGCTCATCATTACTGGACGAAACTTTTGCCTCATCCGCCCCGTTCCACAATGTTATCGTGGCTGTAGAGCCCAACGACCCAAGACCCATAGTCCCACATATACCGATCCCCCCGAAAATCACCCTGATATTGACTGTGTGTGCGGATGGAGAGGCTTTTCCGACAATCATGATGGTCCCATCTCAACAACTTGCGCCGGAATATTCTCCATATAGATCACCATCACTCTATATTCAGCCATCCCCACAGACGCGGATGACCAACACACTCTTCGCAACGCTTTTCCAAATGATTATCATTCCCGCCATCGAACATTTTGGAGCTTGGCAACCTCTCGAAGAGCATTGAACGTTTTCCCACTTCCTCTGTTTCCAACGAGGACATTTACACTATTGCGATTGAAATTTACGTCTGGCTGTATTTGTGATTGGACTTCATGAGAAACATTCCTATTTGATGCTTCGCTAATTTTTGCATTCACATATGCTATTAGAGATACTTTTGATCTTTGCATTTATGATTTATCACTAATTAAAATATAGTTTTGGATTTTTTATTTTCTATGAAATACACAGATGTCGCAAAAGATAGTGTACCAAAAAACAGCAAGAAAAGCACAACCAAAGAAACCAAAAATGAGTTATTCACAAGATACTCAAGCAGCAATGAAAAGAATCTATGCTGATGATGACATTCGCACCAAATTCAATTCTGCACTCAGTAATGTTCCATCAGCCTTAGAGTACATTGAAAGAACTGGACAAAATTGGACTGTTCAAATGGAAAAACATGGAAAAGTACCAGATGTGATGATTTATGACAAAGAAAGTAATGATCTGATTGCAGCCAATGGATTTATGCTTGCACCATACAACAGTCGACCTGTCGTCGAGACATACTATTCAATGAATCCTACACCAGATATGCGTAGACAACAACCATATTCATCATTTCGTCCAGATCATGGAAGAAGAATCAAGGCAGCACACAACAACTTCCTCAAGACTGGAACGTACGATTTGCCTGGAAACTATCATGAAGTCAGTTATGGAGACATGCAAAAACAACGATCACAACAACCATATGCAATAATGAAGAAAGCAGTTGGTGACTATATGACGAATGTTTTGAAGGTGTATCGTGCCAGTAAAGATCATCCAGTTGACGTTAGCAATGGAATCTTGGACTACATGGTTTCAATTCAATTCAGTCTAAAATAGCATCAAAGATGTGGGACAAATGGCTTGAAGATAATGTTCAAAACTTCGTAAGCACAAATGAAGAATGTCAGAGAGTCAAGAACAGAAAAGACTTCAAAGAATTGGTAAATCCACAATTTCTTGACATTACGACAACAAATCCAACATATTTGAGTGAATTCCTTGGTCAATACAATGTTGAAATATCAACAATTCTGAATCAACTGACAAATGAAGCATATCGAACAAGAGATGCAGGACAATATCAACAAGTCTATTTGCCTGAATACGCTCGATTCGCACACTTGGAGAAAGAAATGGAATCATAAAACATTAAAATCAATTTTTTATTTTTATAGAAAGTGATGCAGCCAATTCTAAGTTGTCAATTTACAAAACACACAAGTTTTTCTTCAGTTCCAACGTCAATCACCAACAATGTCATCATCGATAATAAAGGATCAACTTCTGGAAGACCAAAGCTCGAAGATCGAAATGATCAAGGTGCCAATGTTGAAATGAACAATGAATCAGGTATTTATGATCCACCACCACTAGAGATCTATCCATCAGCACCGTGCAACGCACAGAGAACTCCGTTCGATCCAATCCAAAGCCGATCCATTCCACTTCGAGAATATACATCCAATGTAGCAGCTTTCAAAGATCAACTATTGCTCGTGTACAAGAACGCATTCGCTTGTGAAAAGAAACTATTGAATAATCTCATTGAACCATCAAAGAAACTGATCACAAACCAAAGTGATTTATGTGCACTGATTGCTACACTCACTGGGATCAACGATGTGGTGATTGAACTGGATGACCTGTCTGACAAGTGCTTATGCCTGAATAAACTCCCAGTGTTTAGAACCATTTTCAAGATCCTTGTTGGTGGAAAAGACATGAGTATTGCCTATAATGAAGCATACAACACGATTCTCAATTATGGCATTTCTCTGACGAAAGCTATTCCTCGCTAAAATTATAAATGAATTGTATTTTTTATTTTTACATAAATGGCACCAGGAAGTTTCAACAAACTCAAAAATATCGGCAAACAATTCTTTCAATTCATCAAACCTCTTGCTCCAACACTGCTTCAAGTCGGTGGTGGCTTGCTCTCACAAACGAACAACAAGTTTGGACAAACTGCTGGAGGAATCCTCAGTGGCTGAGGCGGAATGATGGACGTATATCAGCAAAACAAAGCAATGAATCAGTCACAAAAGTCTCAACGACAGGACTTTTCAGATCAAAGACATCAAATGATCGTCTCGCCAGAGGCTTCGAACCCTCACAGGGTGAGAGAATATGATCCTCCACGAAACGCTCGATACTCTAATGATGATATGCCTCAATCGTCAAATTCAAAGATTCAATTCAAAGGTTTATAAATAAATGTAAATCCAGTTTTTTAATTTTACAGAAATGGCACCAGGTTGGTTATCAAAATTAGCAGGAGTCGGTAAAACCATTCTCAGAATTGGAGCACCATTTTTAAATCTCATTCCCTTCGTTGGACCAGTGATTTCTAAGATTGCACAGACAGGTGTGGAGATGATCCCAGACGTGAAATCGGATCAACAAATCCATGTAGAAAAGATGGCACAGTATGAACAAGCAATCAATGAAGGAAACAATACACTAGCGAATCAGCTCAGAGGTGAAATACTGAGATTGGAAGAAAAGCTGAAGCCAAAACCAAAGATAAAGAAAGTCAAAAAGAAATAATAAATATTGTTTTTTTATTTTTGATAAAATGAACTCACACATTACACATCTGACAAACAAAAGACATGGAGCCTCAACATTGACTGGAAACACCACAGGATCAATCAAGTACACCAGAGATGATATTGGTCAAATACAACAACAATTAATGTCTGAACATCATGTTAATTTTCTCTTAAACGATGGAGCACACAGTACCTCAATTCAGGAGTTGAAACCATCAGAGAATTCACGCTTCTACAAAGGACAAGAAATAATCATTCCACTGACCGGTAATCAAGACATCTGTCAAATCGATGATTCCTTCATGACGTTCACAATGACAGCAACATTGAAACTCAATAATTGGCAATGGGAAACTGGAAAAATTGGATCTTTGATGAATGAGAGAATATTCATCTTTGTTGGACTCAAGCATTCAGCATCCATCTTTAGTAGATTTACTGTTCTTCACAACAATCAAAGAATCATCAGCACAGCAAACAATGACGTTTCAATGGAGTCTCACATCTACAATATGATCAAACCAAAGAGTCAATTGGAGAATCGTAAGCATGCACATACACCATGGCAGAATGCTTGGAATCATGACGAATCTGTTGCAGGTGTCTATATTCCATTGTCAGACTTCACATCGGTGTCACAAGCTGGTCATTTCACTGATACAATTAAGGTACCGATTCGTGTGTCAATCAATCTTGAAGATCTTCTCATTTTCTCTGGAATGACTGACTATCCCAAATGTCTGTTTGGTGATTTGAAATTGAGTGTGTACATTAATGAAGATACATTTGTTTGTTGTCCAGTGAATCCAGAACTCACTTTGAAGAATACACTCTCGACCTACATTGGCTCAACCAAACCACCAATCCATCATGCAATCGCTGATTGTCAACAGCATCGTCCATGGTTTTTCCACTCTCTTCTTGCAAACTGCACTAAGAATTTTGTTCAAATTGGCCAATCATTTAGGATATCAGCAGTGACTCAAGACATTTACTATAATTCAGCAGGAACAGTTGCTAAAGAACCAAAATTTGTGGATCAGTACATATCATTGAACATTATTGATTATCAGATTGATGATGTGTATTGCATGAGTGCTGGATACAAAATGAAAGAAATAGCGAAAGAGAGTCTGAAGAAGATGTATCAGGATCGTCCTGGAACAATTCCAGCAGAAAAGATCTCGTTCTATCCATTTCAGAAGACGCCAACTGCAACAGGTATTGATTGTACTCAACAGATGGTTCTCGTGAATGCCAAAGACATCATGCTCCTCTTCCGTCACTACGACAATGAAGTCACTTGTTTCCACAATCCAATGCAGAAAGATCTTCGTGTGCATCTACTCAACAAATACTATCCAGAAAACTGGACATCGACGATTGGCGCTCGCTTCTATCAGTTTGCATTGTCGACTCTCAATCTTGATTCATACCTCACTGTTCCAGATGATTTGGAGCGTTCATTGACGGATTCACTTGTTGAAGAACATCTCGAAGGTGGTAGAACATATCCAAATGAAACAATGGCAAGAGTGCGACCGATTCATGACAATACTGATTTTCTTTTATGCTTTTCAACACAACGAAGTGGATGTCCAACAAACTGCAATGATTCCATCAGTTCCAGAGGTCAAAATGTTCCAGTCACTTTGAGATCAAGTCCGATTTACCAAGGTCTGATTGATACATACTACAATGTTCTCGATCCAAGTCAAAAGGGAGGTGATATGACAACATTTACGCATCCTCCAGCACCGATTCTAGCAACTACTGCAACAACTTGGTGGGTCTTACGATTCGTTAATGACGAACCTAAAGTTGAATACTATCCAAATCATACACTGAAAGCATTACATAAGGAACTCGGAATACCGAAATCATAAACGAGCGAAAGAAAATTATGATATTGTATTTTTTATTTTTCTATAAATGAGAAGTATCAGAGCAAATCAATCCAAACCAACATCAACATTAATTGAACAAATTGAAGTGCAATCATACATGCCAAAACAGTGGGATTCAGAACCACACGTGTATTCAATTCAAGAAGTACATCCAACAAATCCTCCAATACCGTGCAGAATCACAGACGAGATTGAAGTTCCATTGTGCTATGACGGACATGATGTGACTGAGTTTTCGAAGAGTCATTTACGAATAGATCTAACGATCACCATTCCATATGTGAAACCAACATCATCCAGTTTGGGTCCGTATGTTGATGAAAATGGAATGTTCTTTGGTTACAAATCATCCTCGGATGCAATTCGAGATATGAGACTCGTCGACAGTCAAGGTAATATTATTGACAATTCACTACAGAATAATCACATCCATGAATCATTTCTTTATCACACATTCAAGTCACATGAAGAGAAAAACAACATGAAGCATTGCTACAGTCTTTGGGAAAATGTTCAGAGAATGGATCCAAGTGTGTGGATTCTACTTTGCTCCGTTAAACACAGAATTTCAAACAATCACGAGAACAATTCCGTTGGTTATTCCATTTGTAAATTTGCTTCCACTGAGTACATTTGATCAGTATCCGAATTCCATCTTTGGTAATCTCCGGTTGAGATTTCATTTAACAACCGAATCACTTGTTTACTGTCCAATTCGGACATCCACAGTCATCCGAAAACATTGGAAAACAGTCGCGAACAAAATCCGGATAAGTTGTTGATGAATCTTTCAGACCCAGCAGAAATGGACCTTCTGCGTGATGGAGAATTCTCAAATTTAACACAGGAATTTACACAAATCGGAAATCCAGTTCAACAATATAAGTCACGTAACAGTCCATCATCCTCAGGAATTTCAGAGATTTCTACAATGGAAGCAACCATCACTGTCCTTTCTTCATCGGTAGATAAAGCCACATCAATTTGCTACGGATATCAAATCACAGATGCAACAAAACAATCACTCTTCAATACATATTCAAAGACTCTTTATGTTCTGAAAGCAGAAAGAATTGACACACAATCATTTCAATCAAAAGCGAATGCCATGGGAGTGAGATCAAACATCAGTATCAAACTCAACAATCTCATGAATCTGATGTGCATATTCCCAGAACGACCTAACGAGTGTACAGTTTTCAGAAATCCTCAGTATGTTGGTCAATTCGAAATGCTTGGATCCAACTTCCCCAATTTCCCAATGTCAACAATCTCACCAGAGTTCTATCAAATGATGATGGTGAACGGTGATTTCATTGGATGTTCTGCAACAGAAGAGTTCGAAAATTCCATTTGTGTACCTCGCACTTATTTCTACAAAGAAACAGAAAATGAATATAAACGAAAAAGACCAGTGACAGACGCAACTTCTTTCACATTCATGGTGCCAACAGATCGAAGTGAAATCGCTGGTGGTGAAGAAGGTATTTCGACAGCAGAATCTGTCAATATTGTCTACAGAGGAACCCCAATCAAACAAGGTGAACTAGATCCATATTTCACATCAACTCCAGAAGGTCCTCCTCCACCAATTCTCGCATTACATCAGGCAACATATTGGTTGTTCTGGATCGAAAATGGACAACCACGGGTGAGATATGTCATTGATCGACGACTCCAAGAAGCATATGAAGAAGTGAAGAGAGGTTATTAATGACAAAACACTTTTTGATTTTTTTATTTTTGCTAAAAACAACAATGGTCAAACGTTATTTCTCAATTCAGAATTCTCACACTGCTCAACTCCCTCATGATTTTGTTAATTCAAGAAAACAAAATACATCTATTTCCTTGACTGTAAACTCATCCATGTGAAGGAGGAGATCGGTGATGCATCGACAGTCATCTCCAAAGATATTCCTCAGAACTTCACAATCCATGCTGATTGATTCAGACTGATGCTCACAATGATTCATATGTTGCTTTCTGCAACGAACAGATTGCGAAGCGAAAGAAGTGGGAATTAACTACTCGCCAATCAATTGTGAAGATCTGGTTCAAGGACAGTTCTGGTGAATCAATAGAGATGGAAACAACAGAGACAATCAATGGAAAAATAACCAAAGAGTACTATGAATTCCTTGTTGATCTAATGTTGGAATATTGAATGGTGAAAGAATATTTTGAAATTGTTCATTGAAGAAAGCAAAATAACCGAAGAGAAGAGCCTTCCCACGTTCGTACGAGTCTCGCCAGAGGCTTCGAACTCTTTGTGAGAGCTTCCTATAGACACCCCGATACTCCTTTGGGGATCGTTCTATCGCGATCCTTCTAAATGACTGCTGCTGGCGAATTCCTTGAAGGGTTAAGTCTTGGGTGGGCATGATTTACGGGCACATCTAAGTCTGCCAACATGAACCCCGGGACAATCTTTCGATCATCCGTCTCCAATCCAACCTCCAATTCGTTCTGCGCATCAGTCACCAGGGCACCATTTTGCCTGAGTATCTTGGAACATTACGTCGAGGGCTCAATACTTGAACTTGGCCAACAACTCCTCTTCATATACAAATTAAAAATCAGAAAGTTAAAAAGTTTAACGTTTATTTTAGATCACCCATATCTCAAGAACTACTGCTCAGATCACGCTGAAAACATCGGAAATGAACTCAGCAGATCGGGATTGACCTTGGAAGAGGTTTGTGTGGTCAGTGCTCAAAATTGGATTTTTCAAACTTTGTCTGGATCTCCTCTTCATATACAAATTAAAAAATCGATAAAAATAAATCAGCGTTAATTTTGAGATCACCCATAACTTCAGAAATACTTCTCAGATCACACGAAACACGTCGTATATAAACTTTTCAGACCGATATTAACCTTGTAAGAACAATTTTGGATGGTCTCAAAATTAAGGTTAACTTTGAAAATTTCATTTTTATTACATCATATAGTGATGAAAAAGTGAAAAACAAAATCAACCAAAACAATCCACCAATACCACAGATGCATGGGAGGTAGTGCACGTCATTCTGGTGCATTCTGGGCGTGCCCTGCTCCATGGACTTGTGGACCTGTGGACCTCCAAAATAAAACCAATTTGATTTCGCGATCCACCTGGGGCACCTGGGGCACTTTTGGACAGTCAATAGTCATTGGAAAACACTCATGAACTTCCGCACCAATGAAAATCCACACAATCCACCACCGCCAATGTTCCTATCATTTTATTCATTCTAAGTATGCCTCTGCTCATGTGGCCATGTGGACTTGTGGACCGTGGACCTCCAAAATAAAACCAATTTAAAAGCCGATCCACCTGGGGCACCTGGGGCAGTCAATAGGATTATCGAACGACTGCCAAATGATCGTACCGATTGATCTGGTCCTGGATCAACTGGAAATCAATTTTTTGGAGCTCATTTTATCACAATAAAGTAAGAATTAGGTCCAAAATTCATCAATAACGAAGAAGAAGGAAATGTGTGTTTTTGATGTCTAAAGTCATTTATTCCGTGTTAACTGTGATCCTCGGAGGTATCGATTTTCGCCAACTATACTACTCCCACACGCAGTTGTCCGCACTGTCACTTTAGAGAAGATGACGACCATCGTGCAACACCAGTTGAACGAGAGCGGGCTTGTGATTCCTTAACTGGTGGAGCAGAAAGACGTGATCCACAGGTTCGAGCCGAAAGTCATTAATCGGCCAGTTGAAGGAGAAGACGGAGAGTTGGAAAACGACGAGGAGGGAGGTGAGTGCGACGAGGAGGGAGGTGAGTGCGACGCGGAGGGAGGTGAGTGCGACGCGGAGGGAGGTGAGTGCGACGAGGAGGGAGGTGAGTGCGACGAGGAGGGAGGTGAGTGCGACGCGGAGGGAGGTGAGTGCGACGCGGAGGGAGGTGAGTGCGACGAGGTGGGAGGTGAGTGCGACGAGGTGGGAGGTGAGTGCGACGAGGTGGGAGGTGAGTGCGACGAGGTGGGAGGTGAGTGCGGAGATAGAAATTGTCGCGGATTGCGAGTGGCTGGTGACGATGAACAGAGAGAGTGAGAACGTAAAGAAGAAACAAAGAGCGAAATACAACCTTCGACAGACGACGACCCGTCCCTCCTCCATTCGCCATCCACCCAGACACCACTCAGAGAGAACACCGAAGAGCAGCTGAGCGCCGCCGAATTAGGACGGAACAGTGTGCAGACACAGGGGATGGGTGGAGGAGTGAGGACAGATGCTCAGTCGAGACTGATGGTGAGGGAAGGACAAGGTATGATCGGGAGCAAATCAGCACAATGACGTTCTGAGCACGCCAGTTGTGTCGAGAGCGATGACACAGCCTGTGAACGCAATGAATGAGCTGACGATCGCTGAATCGAGAAAGCGAGCAACAGCAGCCATCACTTCACAAAAGAAACGGCCAGTGACTCCAGACACCACACGAATACCACGTCCCGTTGAGGCAAAGCAGCGAGGAAGTGTCGTGATAGAGTGGTGCGGAGTTAAATGCGCTTGAATTTGATCATTTCAAGATTCAGTCTGATTGAGATCTCAATTCACACAACAACGATGAAACGAAGGTTAAACTGAGATTCTCAACAATAATAAAACCAATTGTTGATTCATTGTGTTGAAGTGGAAACAAGTTGTTGATCCGACCCAAAGTGAAAGGCTGGAAAAGGCACTGACAACTGACACGCCTTTTTGCCAGGTCACTCATGTATAATATCTTGACTATATCTGAAGATATCCAAACACAAAATGATTCTTGATATGAGTTCAGATGGATGAACGAAACTAAAGAACGGAGAGGTTGATGTTTTGTTGAGATGAGGGGTGGAGATTTATACAATGATATATATGATAGAATAATGAAATATTCATATATTTCCGCACTTTGGTTGATTGCTTCGTGTATTTTGCACAAGACTGCGATGCTTGACAAGTTAAAAGGGAAAGACCAGACCAGCATGATGAAGGAGTTTCTACAGAACAGTTCCAGTGAATTCAATAACACTGAATGGAAAGAACAAGAAATTGAACAGTAAAACAGACGATACAAATGATGCGACACGAAGTTCCTGAGTGTCCTGATGTCAACACGATCATAGTGCTGTCACAAAGCGCCGGTTTTCAATAAACCGCCTAAAATCGAGATTTTTCTGGGAAATGTTGTTTGGTGAGAAAATAATCCTGAAAATTTTGGAGCTAAAGACCCATTATTGGGCTCTGTAGCTTCATGCAGTCAAATGCACACATTTTTTTCAACTTTTCGACGTCATATCTCCACAACCAGCCATCCGTTTTGAACCAAAGAAAGTGCATTATATTCGTAAAGATCTCGAGAAAATGTGCTCAAAAGAAAGACTTGTTTTTCTTAGAAAATTGTGTTGAGAAAATATGGGTTGTTTTGGTATTTTCCCTGAAACCCAGATTTTTTCAAAATTTTGCCAAAATGTTAGAATCATCAAAAAGGATCTGGATAAAATTTCATCAAAATTGGTTCACGGGTTGTGGAGATATGACGTCGAAAAGTTGAAAAAATGTGTGTATTTTACTGCATGAAGCTACAGAGCCCAATAATGGGTCTTTAGCTCCAAAATTTTTCAGGATTATTTTCTCACCAAAACAACATTTCCCAGAAAAAATCTCGATTTTAGGCGGTTTATTGAAAACCGGCGCTTTTGTGACAGCACTATCAGTGCATTTTCTTGTCGATCAAAGAGTTCTTCTCATATCCAAAGAAGAGAACGAGGTCAAGAGGAGGATACGAACAAGAAGAAGGCAAACTGGTAGATAGTTGAGTGGACATATCACATGATCCTCAGGATTTCAAGCTTGTGTGATGAAGATGAGTACTATTCGCATTGATATTTGAGAAGAAGAGAAAGAAGAGAATAGAAAACAATGTAAGAGCAGACTACTGTCGTTATCTCCTAAAATAGTCTTTCAGTTAGACATGTTCGCGGTCAGATCGATCGAGCGATCCAAAGTCTAAAAAGAGAGGAGAGTGATCATTAAGAGTAAAATAAATAGA
>JARBJD010000586.1:0-31363 GCA_033064195.1 Blattamonas nauphoetae
AGCATTGGAGAAGGTGGGACACAGCAACTTCTTCCTGCCACATCTCAACTGGGGTGGTTTGGAGAAGGTTCTCGCTCATTCTGTTCTCCCAGTCGTGTAGAAACGTATCAACATCGATCGACTCTCTGTTCTGATTCATATATTCCACCGTTTGTCTTCTCAGATCAGAGATGGAGATGTCAACATCTCGGAGGAGAAGAAGAATGGAGTGGTAGAAGCAGGAACCATTCGTGACAGACTCGGCTCTCTTCCAAGATCTCCCATATCTCGCGTCAAATCGAATCTCATCCAGCGATCTTCCATCAGTTCGAATTGATTTTGTGTCAGAGTCACAATTCACACGCCAATCCTTCTGCATCGGGTCCTCATCTCGTTTGGTCTTCACAACTGGGGCAGACTCAGAGTGGATTCGGAGAGGGAGGCAACTCGTAGAATAGCATCATTCGTTTTGGATGCCAACCGGGGACGTTTGAGGGAAGCATGGCGCTTCACAACCTTGATTGTCCTCTCGGCTGCTGCTTGGGTTGGAGGAGTACGGAGCAACGTGTCTGCGAGAAATGCAAGATGATAGAATTCCGAGTCTTCAGTTTCGACTTCCTTCTTCCAAAAGTCGAGACTGCTTCTCATCAAACGATGTTGATTAGGGACAACTCCTCCATCGAGCCACACTTCATAGGCTGACAAATTCCTGTCAATGTCGGTCTTCATCATCTTGGGAAAGGTTGTTTCAAGAAGAATTTCGAGGTTTGCGACCATTGAGCTGGTTTGTGTTAATTGCGGAATGAAGGAACTGGCCAGTGGACGGGTGAATCGGACCACTTCATCAATTTCAACAGCTACTTCGACTCCTTTCGAGACAGAATCACCTGGTTGTACGAGTAGAATGATTTCGTCATCATCACTTCTCCTCTTCGAGGACCTCTCGTCAAGGCAAGTTCTCCAAGTCTCTCTTTCTCTGTCGAGCTTGTTCAATTGAATGGATTGCCACTGTATCCTCATCATCCTCTTCACTCTCCATTTCTACTTCGGATTCCTCTCGATTCTTTGTGATCCGTTGCAACTTAGTTCGAAGCCTGTTGATGAATGCCTCATCCCAGTGTTCTGGCTGACTAGGTCGGTGCCATTCTGATATCAGACCATCCACACAAGTCAAGAAAGTACTGCCTTGATACGCCTCTCTCCCACACGATGTCAGAGAGTATCCGAGAATGGCTGCGGACCCGTCGTCATCGAGGAGAGTGAGTCGACACACTTCGGTGGCCAAGTCGTTGATGAGATTGGCCCATTGAAATGAGACAGAGTGCACACTTTGTGCAAGGGAGCACAACAGATAAACAAGGTTTGTGAGGAGTGGTGGTGAGTTAGCAATCGACATGGTATTCCTCTCTAAAATGCCGACTGTGTTGAAGAGAGGGTTAATCAAGTCGTGAAGGAGGTCCATGAAATGGAGTTCACTCACGGATAGAGCCATCATTGTCGAAAGCGATTGACGGTTCGCTCTGAACCATTGAACAATCGGGCCGCACGAAATCCAACGCGAGCCGATGAACTTTGGTGGATTGGGGACATCTGTTTTGGAGGTTGGAACAGTCTCGGAAAAAGTGGAAAGAAGTTCGAGTGATGCTCGAAGGAGAACTGATCGAGAGTGAAGATGACGAAGGGCTGTGTTTAGTTTGTGGGCCCAACACTGGAAATGAAGTGGTACGAAACCATACAACTCGGACAATGGCTGAAGCAGCATCTCCCTTCTCGCGTCAGTGTTCGGATGAAACACGGATACGTATCCAGAGCCTCCATCCGAAACGAAGCAGTGGATCCGCACACCAGTTTCATTGAGATTCGTCACTTCATCAAGGATAGCAGTGGCAGAATCAATGCCACTCGCTGATATTTCCCGAATAGAGTGAAAACGAGGGAAAGATTGTTGACTTGGATCTGCAAGAACGAACACGTGTGTGTGTTCGTGTCCAGCTGGTGGTGTCACCCCATCGACGCACATTGACACAGTGAATGTAATATCACAAGTTGTTTTCGAAGTTGTTCCGATAGCCTAACCATGTTCCGGAGAGTGAGAATCGAGATGTTTGAGGAAGAAGTTCAGAAGTGGGCTTGTTGGGAAACCTTTGACCAAGTTTGATGAGCGATTCTTCCATTTTACAAACCCATTGTCTTCAACCGTCCTGAATGGTGTTCCGGATCGGGCAAAGAAGACAAGAACTGACTGCTCAACCTGAGAGTTGAGAATCTCTCTCATGATTCTGTGCTTCTTCGATTGTCCTCCGATGGCCAGCTTCAATGAGCGCGGATATTGTTTGTGTGGATGATGGGTTGAACCGGCATTTATGAGCATCGAAAGAAGAGAGGGTTCCACGACCGTAGAAGCGACATAAGCTCCCATCATTATCCAGACTGAGACATTGAAAATCTTTTGTCTGCGCATAAAGATTTCGTTCGGAGGTTTAAGCGATAGTATTTTGCATAGGCTCTTCCGCCACTTGTTTTCCTCTCAACTCTTGTAATGATGAGTGATTGATCATGAGGATGGCGGATAATGTCTTTTCTTCAAATGGTGACGAGTGAAAGTGAAAAGAGAAAACCTGTTGCGTTGTGAATGGTCTTTTCGAATTGATTTCGATCTCATGTGTGAAATGTTTCTTGTGCATTGATCACTGTTCTGATAGCTGAAAGAGTTGACAATCTTGACTCGTGTGAATTTGAAACTGAAGAAGAAGTTGTCTTCCGATTCGTGTTTGAATCAAAAAACTGTCGCGTGGGTTGATCGTCCGATGTCCGGGACTGGACAGATTTGTCCGTTTTCAACTAATCACATCTGGATAATGAAGAAATTCAAATGATTCTGTTTTTCAATACAGGAGAGATTGTCCAAGATCGGACATGGTTGGACATTTTTACAATTAATGGGTCATTTTGTCCGAATTCTCAATTCTTGTTTCTAATCACTCTTTATGGACAAATTTTGAACAATATCATGATTTAAAAAGAGTTTAGACTCAAATGGAGGATTATTCACAGGTAGTCACGTTGCAAGAACTGAATTTTCTCAGATTGGACAAGACCTCTGTCCGATGTCCGAAGAAACTCTTGTTTTGTCCGTCCGTTGCTCATCCTTATTACAATTTTCTATTTTCACTTCATTATCACTTTTTTGTTCGAATAAAGACTCAAATTACACACAATAATAAGAAATAAGCATTATATGGATGGTCGGATCAAAAACCGTAGGATCAGTCGGATCCTTATCAGAAGCCTGCGAATGGCGAAACGCGGTTGAATGATCTCATCAACGATGGATCGCCAACCAATGAACTCGAACTTCTGACTCGCTGGTTCGCGCTTCTATCTTCGAACGTGAAAGAATCCGGCTTCGAAGCTGCGATCAAGAGTGGTGGTTTCACGACTGCCAATATTCGATCAAACCTGCTCAATGCTTTCTATCTAATCATCGAGCTCAAACGTGAGGATCAGCAGCCACTTGTTGAACAGCTGCTCACAACGATCCGAGACATTCTGGACGCAGGCACGCAACAATTCTTCACGGAAGACCACAAACAAACACTTCAAGGCCTCCGAGCTCTGGCGAAGGACTTCGATAAATCTCAGTCCACAACCAAACCGGGTCCCTCAACATACGAGAGAGTGCCATGCATTTAATAAGGGCTGGCCTAAATCAAATTCGACAAACACAGACGTTCTGACGCCTCATAGTCCTTCACGCCGCTCCTTTCTGAAGGGAAGCATCAACACGCAATCAAAACAACTCTATCAAGCTTATTTGACAACAACCCAGTTCACTGCATTCTGAAATGTTCATGTCCGTTTTAACTCAATCGAGGATGAATTTAACATCAAGAAAGTTTCCAAGTACTGATGATGAGCTCATTACTGGTTCCTCCCGCTCAAACAGTGGGAAACGAACTTAAACTGGACACCAAACAAGACGAAGATCTGACATCTCGACTTCTTTTTCACATCAAAGAAAGCAACAGTTCCTCCGAGATGCAAAAGAAATGTTCGTATCAGTTTTCCACAGAATATCATGAGCGATTCTGAGATATTCTTTGGCCGCACGGACAAAATGGCGTCAGGAATCCAGTCCACACAGGAGGGAATCAACGGCGGTTCCGACCAATCTCATACCGTTTTTTGCTATTTGGAAAGGAGCAATATATTGTTACTCAGGCAGCAGAAGGATTTCTCGACTCGTTCCACAAGATGGAGAGGGTCGTTGTTCGGCAATTTGGATTCCTACTAGGACTAGCGTCGATCAGTCCCTGAGGCGTATCGGATCGTGGAAATCACCCATTCCGTGGTTATTCCCACTTTAACCGCAGTAGCATGGTATTATTGTCTCGAAAACAGGATCGTCCTTCGAACCCACAAGATCACGGTCTGGTGTTGTCATTGCCCGATCAATGATAACGGACCGCTTCATAGTTCGATTCAAGAACATCCACGAGCAATACAGGCACATCCTCTTCATCTGGTCATCCGAGACCAAGTTCAGCTAACCTCACCATAAATAGGCCTCCCAATTGGAAACAACACTGTTCTCAGTCTTACTGACGGAATAAAACTCCTCTGACACTATCGTGAGGTCAAAGATCCGTATCTCTGAAGACGAAGTGAATCAACGATCGGTTGCAGTTTCGTAGTGCGGCAGACATTACAGCGGGACAGGAATATTGTCGTCGAAGTGAAACAATAGATGATGATGAACCTGAACACATCCTTCTCCTCGCGCTTCAACCAAACCGACGCAGTCAAGAAAGTGTCAGTAGTGAATAAACCCAGGGTTGTTACCTTCACAAGATCACCACAAAATTGAGGGATTGTGGATTGCACGGACTTGGAGGGCAAATCGAGTGTTCAGCACTTCATTCCCTCTCACAATCAAGGAACAATTCTTCCACAGAAATACCTACTCTGAAGTGAACGGTGCAGCAGAAGAAGGCACCAACCAGTGTCAATCGGACAGGGACCTCACAATCGCAATCTGTGACACCTCCTTTGGGGCTGTTCTTCAACGAGAGGAGAGGATCCTTCTCAACAACGAAGACGAAGCGGCTCAATCCCTAACAGTGGATCAACTTCATCTCCAAACATGATTAGGAATCAAACTTTAACAAACCATCCTTGGAAGGATGAAGTCTCACCTTCGCATGCTGGAACATATCTGACATCTATTTCATGTCTATTTTTGCAACTTAACTTCGGCCAGTATCAATGCCCATGAAAACCAATATATTGATGATAGTTATCTCGTTCATCGGACATCGCTCACTCCAACGGGAACGGTTAGTGTGTAGATCAGTGGAGAGACAGCGACGGTGGTAGCAACTCCGAATCAAGTAGTGAAGGGAACGAGGGGTTTATTGCTGAAAAGGTTGGATATGCCTCGTCTGGACCATATTCAGTCAGAACACAGGCCGAAGATATTCTCGTCAGAATCAACAGTGGTGTCGTCAAGAGATGAATAGACTCTTTCACAAGTGACATATGATCTCCGAGCGTCGTCTCTCGCCGCTAGCTATTTCCCCAACATCAATCCATTCTGCGGATTCATCACTCTCGGCAGAGGGGAACAGACCTGCAATTGTTCTTGATGGAACGATTTTTGGATAAGAGAACCCGAAGCGGAAGCAACACTTTCAACATCGCATTGTCTCACTCCAACTCAACAACTTTCGCTGGAGAAACGCCTATTCCACCGTAATACCAACGACGGGTTCTCGGCTTCTTGTTTTGGGACGAGTGAACCATCATATACCGTTCGGTTGTCGGAACGAAGAGTAAATGACTGAGGGATCAGCTTGGGGATAGCACAGTTTCAGCCTGATGGACGACAGACATCCAGAATTAGGTCTGTCAAACCCACGTTCCTCTCCCCTAGCCACAGACTCCAGCCCTGGACTCAGACATCGAAACATTGGTCATCCAGATTGAATGAACCACGACAGACGAATCATTGTAATGCATCCTGCATTGGACAGAAGATGAATCACAAATCACTTGGCAGATTTTCGTCGAGATCGAAACTCTGAAGTTATATGTTAGTGTGCGACAAAATTCACATCCTCCACGAAACCCTTCTGGTAGAGACAGATCGCACGCGTGTTTATGAGATCGCAATAGGCACCTAATCTCGGTAGCAACGTCTCCAAATGTCACTGACAACTCATGGTTATTCCATCGAACACTCGATAATGTCGCTCGAGGGGATCCTTGAAAAGATGGAAGGAAGACATTTCTGGAGGGAAGGGCTTTGGAAGAGAGATACAAGTAAGATTTTGGTGAATCGATACTAGCAGAACGATATCACATTTGAAGGAACTGCAAATGAAATGAGTGTCGGAATACTTGGAATATCTCGGCTGGATGAGTCTTGTGATGAGTGAACGGGACAAGGAAGTCGAGAGGGAATATGAAGAAGAAAGAGCCACAAGGAGAATTTCAAAACTGGCGGAGAAGAAAGGTACCAATACATAGCAATCAATCAAACAGTTCACATTGGCGCCGTCATGTCTCTGTGCTACCAACTATCTCTCAACTCTCTCACAGTTGTTTAGACTCAAGTCTCAACACATCACGACATTTAAAGTGTTCTCTCCGAAATTACAGAAACCCAGATGGACTCAGGCGACACAAGTTTTCTAAATCGATTCATGGCACGCCTCTTCGCCGAACGGGATTGGTACGTCACGACTCTTCGGTGAGGACAACGTAAATATGCAACTTAAAATGCCCAACGTCACACATCATCAGACCTTTGATACATGAGATCAATCAAGCAGAAACTGAGATCGATCGATCTCAGTTCCGGTTTTTGGGACTGAGATCAATGACTTAATTAAGCGTATCTATAATTGTCTCAATGTTGTGTCAAATAGTCACAATAAGAATCTTGAAAAAGCGAAATGGTTGTAGTGTGATAGAATAAACACTGAAAAGAGGAAAACCCACTCAACTTTTGCTTTAGATTGTCTGTCGTGTTGGCCAATGCTACGTCATGATCTCGGCATTCCTCTGCATCGTTGCTGAATTCCTGGTGTTCATCAGATGGCTTTCGTCGATTCCGTGCAGCCTCTCCTCCTCATCTTCCTGTTCCATCCCCCAGTGCTCGCTCTCAGCATCATTCGCATGTTCCACAAACTTGACTTCCTCTTTGCGCAATTTCTGCGTTTGCCTGCTCAGCTTCAGCTTATCGTGTGGTTGCACTCTTCTGTGGGAGTGTCTTCTCCAGATTGGTGGTTGACGAGAGCATCGACTCTAACTTCGGCCGAGCGAGGAGAAGGAACGGCTGAGGAGCGTCGCTTTTGGGGAGTGTCGGCATGAGAATCGACGACTGCTTCAGAAACTGCTTCATCTTCAGCACCACGTCTCGCAAGGAGCTCTCCCGCAGTTGCTGCTCGAAGGCGACAGATGTGTCGACAGCGTCGACTGCGAATTCGTCGAGCACTTCAGTTTCGATGTGCCGCTGGTTCTCTTCAGCTTCCCTCGCCCCTTTGTCGACGTTGTCATTGAGACTCTGCCACGGCTCGATGTTTGGATTATACCACTCCAACTGTTGTGAAGGAAATGGGGTTGTGTTTGAAATGTCGCTTGACCGTGTCGTTCTCAGACTGGTTTGGGTTTGCGAGGTGCGTGTGTGACGTGTACATCTGCGCAGTCGGTGTTTTCCTTTCGTGTGTTGCTTTGGGCGATGTGCTTCGTGCTGGCTGAAGAGACGGATGAAGTGGCTCGGTGCTGTCGAAAAGAGTGTTTCGTTTGCCAAGTTCCAGTCGACCTCATCCACCTTGTCCGTCCTGTGTTTGAAATGCTGCTTCTGAAAGATCTTGGTTAAAACTTCGTTGTCGCTGTGCTGCTTATCGAGGGTGAAGGTGGGGTTGTTCAAGGACGGCACAGTGACAACCTGAGTTGGGGCTCCATTCTGTCGTTTGGAGTGAAATAGACGGCGATATGAAGAGAGCGACGACAGTGTTGAGAAGAGAGCTCGTTTGGAGGAGTGTTGGCGTGATGGAGTTCCTAATCGTCGGTAAATGTGATTCAACGCATGCACAGTCCAAAGGACGAGAAATCGGAGGGATCATTCAGCCTTCAAAAAGTGTCATCTTAACATCTCCTCGTGGATTGCTTCCGATCCTTGCTTTCCGGTCATTGATGGTCAAACTTGGGTATTGTCCAGAATCGGCATCAGGGAGGTGTTTGATGGACCTGATGACAATCCTATTCGCTTCGGAATGTGAGCTCGCTGTTGAACGGCCGAAACATGTTGCGCAACAAGTTGTTCCATCTCTGACGATGTTTGTTGCAGAGCTAACCTTGTGTTGACCAACAGAGTCGTCTGGAGTTGTTTGTATTCTTTGATATCGGATGGCTGTTTGGGCTTGGTTGCAGGAACGAGATATAAGACTGAGTGGATAGTCAACGGACTGGATGATCATGAAACAGATCGGAGGTGGCTGTAGAATGGCGGGAATGCGGAGTGCATCCCATTTCGACAAGTAAAACGAGAAGTGTTTCAGAGATGGTTGAAAAGTCGAGAATGGGAAAGATAATCTGGTCACAATGTGTTGTTCAGGGACACCAGGAATTGTTTGGAGAGAGGACGGTTGACGATGGGACAGTCAAAGACAGCCGCGTTGAGAACGACGAACCCAAAAGAGCAAACCATTTCTGGACAATTGAGGTGATTTCAGAATCTGTTCGCCTGCACCAGCAATCAGCGCATTCCCAACATACGAGGAGAGTCCGCAGAAACGAGTTGGGGTCATTCGAGAGGCGGCTTCGAAGTGTCATTTGAGATCTCACTGGTCACTGACAGATTATCTGAGAGAGATGGAAATAAAGAGATAAATATTGGAAAGGACAGATCAACCAAGTCTAAATAGGACTGAAAATCGTGATAAAGAGAAGAAATCTCGAAGACTAAAATACAATTAAACAACGAATGTTAAGCTGCTGAATAAATCACTCTAAGAGAGAAATAATCGTCGAGAAATGGTAGAGGAGATCTGTCGCGGTGGAATTAATAAATTATTGGATAAACAAGCGTGATTCATCCAGTTCTTCAATCGGATCGGGATGAAGAATTATTGTGGGACGATTCATCTCGAGATTTCAATGAAAGTGCTTATAAACAAAATTCTACACGGATAGCGGGTCTTTTACTTCGATATTTCGAGTTTTATGAGAATTTGAACACTAGTTATTTTCTGAGATCGAAAAAGCTGAGATCGATGAGATCAATCTCAAAGGTCTGCACATCATGACCCGGCAGACTGTCTCGTCCTGAACGAGATATCATGCAGATTCGACACAGGGATACCCCGTAATGGGTCGCACTACGTATCACAAGAGGTTGTAGCATCCGATAAGATCATGCGGAATGTCAGATGATTGTCATCCGTGTAAGTGGAGGAAGGAAGGTGGCTCAATGTGGAGTAGTGGATGGAGACGAAACCTCTTGAGCGAGGGGGAGAGACAACCAAGGTGTGTTTTCTTCACGAGCGGGAGAGAGCGATGTGGAGGAGAGATGGAAGTATGAGTGTATTGGGAGGAAATGAAGTTCTCCCCACCTCGATGTGAGACACGAGCATGGGTTGAGATATTGTTCTCCCCACCTCGATGTGAAACACGAGCATGGGTTGAGATATTGTTCTCCCCACCTCGATGTGAAAAGCGAACATGGGTTGAGAGGAAGTTCTCCCCACCTCGATGTGAAAAGCGAACATGGGTTGAGAGGAAGTTCTCCCCACCTCGATGTGGAATGCGAGCATGGGTTGAGAGGAAGTTCTCCCCACCTCGATGTGGAATGCGAGGATCGGAGGAGAGGATTAGTGACTGATCCCAATGGGATCACCGTTGAGGGGAGCTGGGACGAAGAGGCAGTGATGTGGGAGATGGGCAGAGATTGATCAAGATGCTTCCAAATCACTGTCAAGAAAGAGCCCAGCTCCCCTCCGATTTTCATTCTCATTAGATCACGAGCTTTCATCCAGGCGGTGTCAGCTCACTTGAGATCACGGCCTAACTCTGGTACTAAAAGATATACTTTCTTTGTTCTCACTCCTTCTTCTCAGTTTCACCTCTCCCTTTGGTACCCTTTCAATACTCGTATGTTGAGGGACCCGGTTTGGTTGTGGACTGAGATTTATCGAAGTCCTTTAACAACAAACCGGGGACATCAACATAGAGTCCTGACACACACCGACTCAAACTCGTGTCAGTGGTCCTGATTGTGGTCAACCCACACGGGTGATCCTTAGTATCACCTGATGGGTCGTTTTCGGCCCTGTTCCCCCAGTTTTTGTTCCCTGGTAGGGATTTCTGGGTAAGATCCAATCAGGAATACCTTTTTTTTTTTGACATCAACAGCCCTACAGGGTGATTCAGAAGTAATGGTCTTTCATGGGGCCGATCAACTTCGGACGAAAATCCATATGAAGCACCAAGAATCTTTCTCATCTTCGTACGGCTTAGGCTTTTTGTTTTTAATCATTTCATGTCTACCAGGTTGATAATTATGTTCAGCTGACAGAGAAAAGGAGGTGGACCGAAAAGATTTTTCTCTGTTTTACTGCTTCCACGGACTGATAATCAACCTGGTAGACATGAAATGATTAAAAACAAAAAGCCTAAGCCGTACGAAGATGCGAATGATTATTGATGCTTCATATGGATTTTCGTCCGTAGTTGATCCGCCCCATGAAAGACCATTACTTCTGAATCACCCTGTATATGGGCAGAACCGTCATTGTGAACATTACGTTCCTTTGATGGGATTTTTGGGAACAGATAAAACTTTAGTTGTGTTTGGTCTTCTTGGTTTAGGCCAGCCCTTATTATACTGCGCGTCACGGCGACTTGATCCAGCTACAATTTTTGTTTTTTGACAGAACAAGAGAGAGTTGAGAATTCATTTTACACACACTTCAACTACCTTGAGTTATACATCTCTGCGATTTTTTTGAAAGAACAACAGTGAAAAATAAGAGAGTATGACATGAAATGCTACTGTAGGGGGACATACTTCGAACGACATGACACGTGATTCACAACCGATATCACTCTTGAATGTATCCAGGATTGTGAATGTCAAGTGATAGATAGAAGCAGATTGAATGAAGAAAATGAAAAGGAAGAAATAAGTCAACTCGCTCGCTCCATGTCTCTGTCAATGCAGTATCCAAGGACACCGATACGCTGAATACCGATGATGGACAGTGAGTTGCGAAAAGAAAAAACCAGCCACAGCTCGCAACCGTCAAGACATTGAATTCTGTTCATTTCAGATTCAAAAACGTGTCATAAAGGTCAGCCGTTCATCGAAAGACAGATTTCGAAATCAAAAAATCACACCGTTCTTTCCAACGCTTCCTCTAAGTGAGTCGAATCAGTTTCAGGAAATGTCACAGAGTTCCTCTCTTTCAACCCCATCGTTTTCAAAATCGCTGCACCATCGGAAATGTCACTCTTTCGAAATGTTTCTCTTAAGAGTTTTGTCTGTTTGGCGATGTGAAGAATGTGCGAGAGAGAGGACGAGAGAAAGTGAAGAAGTCACAAAGAGAAAAGACACACCACGCTGAGAATCAAGGTTGTGTGATCATCAAAGAAAACTCGGGATTTGGTGATGTGCTGGGATGAGTTGAAACTGACAAACTTTGAGTGTCTGAAAATATCATGGAATGAAAAACATTCACTGACACTTTCGTCAAACTTCTCACTAAGGCCAAGATGGACCCTCTCCACCACACTCGGGTCCTTCTCAGTGATTGTGTTGGTTGAAACAAGAAAAAACATAAAACTTCCCAGAATCAAACAGGGCAATATCGGTCAGAAAGACTTTCAAACAATCAGTACCGACTTTAACCTCATCAAACACATTTCGTGAACGCTCGTTTCAATTATTTTTGACATTTATGCGATTTACGTTACAATAGACTTCCTTCGTCCAAAAATCGTGCGAGGTGAGAACTCGATCCCACAAGAAAGTACTAGAATCAGCGTTCTCTCATTCAGTGACAGCCTCCTCGAGTGTTACTCTCGTAGAGTTAAAAAATTTAAAGTTCGAGGGATCAAGTAGGATGAAGTGAATCACGTGTCATGTCGTGAAGAACATGTCCATCATTTTTTTAATTTTACAGTTTTCACGTCATTCAGAATTTTTTGGTGTCCAATTTTTTGTCACAAGGTCTCTACCTCTCTAAATTATCTTTGATAGAAAAGTGAAACACATTGTCTCTTTATTCAGTAAAATACAACCGTTTTACAGCCGAATCAAGTCGTCATGTCGGGCAGTATAAATGCATGGCACTCTCTCGTATGTTGATGTCCCCGGTTTGTTGTTAAAAGAACAACGCAGACATCAACCATTGAACAGCCCTCGTACCAAAACCCTCAACGCCATCACTGTATTATTCGTCGACATTCTTGACAGCCTTCTCCCCGCCCCAAGCCGAGCCCTCAAGAGCGGAACTTGTCATCTACCAAAATGAATGTTCGTGACTCGTTCATCTGTCGAAGAAACGGTTTGTCAGAGCCTGTCGTTGTGGTAAACCCATTTCCCACACAGAAACACTTCATTTTTCTTTGTTCCCTCTGATTTCATGAACTTTTTGAGAAATGGACAATAATGAATCATTTTGAAAACGATTGTACAAACATATTTGTAGGCTTGTGTACGATATCTGCATCTGGCAAAAAGGGACACTCAGAACGAAACGAAAGCTCAAAATTAAACTTGATAAAAAAACGTTGAAAAGGCTTGTTAAGCCATTCCCAATTAGTTGAACAGGTGGTCAGTGAACTTGGACTTCTGGCGAACTGGACGGGGACAGAAAGCTGGGTGGTTCCAGACCACAGAATAGCTGACCATCCCAACTTCTTGCGCTTGCATGTTCGACACACGATTGCAGTTCATCGTGATGTTCAAATTCCCTGGAGAGCCCGTGTGCACGCTGTAGTTGACGAAAAGACCAGTCGGAGCCGCACGCGGGTTCTTTTGGATGAGGCCAATCTCTTCACTTCCATTCAGAGCAACAGGGAAGCACATGTCAATGATACTCACATCTTCAACTGTGTATGCAGAGAGTATCTCCGTCCAGTTATAATCCACACAGCCTTTAGTAACTTCCACTGGGGCAAGAAGGTTGAAATACAACGTCTTTTTATACGACAGCGGTAGAGAGTATGCTGACCCATTCAGCATCAGGTCTTCAACGGCGAACGTGTACTTCCCCACATTCAATCCGGCAATCGCTGACACAACGGTGAAAAGAAACATTTTGATCGATTCTTTTGTTCGATCGTACCCTTTAATTGTGCAATCCTCTCCTTCTGACAATCACTCCAACACAAAGACGAAGAAGTGAAGACGTTTTTTCCTTTGATCAGACGCAGTTTACTATCCACTATCAGAGTGTCAAATCTCACAAATATTCTCCGAACGTTGGAAGAAGTTTGAATTGCTGGAACTATGGGTTATGATCCAATGTGCCAATGATCTTATCGGGGGAACGTGTTGATACTATGGACCCAAGTCCCCACCAACCCAATACTGCCGCCAGAAAACTCTCGCAGGAGGAGTGCCTTGCGTTAATTGAGAAACTGGAGCGAGAAAACGCTGAAAAAGATGCGGAAACGAACCAGTTAAAGGAGCAACTCAAGCAAAAGGATGCTGAAATAAACCGCTTAAAAAGAGGTACTCGATCGAGAAACAGAACAAAGTGAAAAGTTGCTTAAAGATAAAGATGAATGCAATATTCTCACACTAATCAACACCCTAACTTCTCGGACCGCAGCAGAAGGCTTCGACCGCCTCCACGAGCAACACTCGACCAGCATTGAGCTTATTGTGTCTGTGTATCCACACCTGAAACTCGCGACACAGATCGAATTACTTTCACACCTTTTGATGCTTTACACTTCCTACCAAGAATATGAGTCGCAATTGGATTATCTCATCGTTCATCCATCACTCGAAGTCAGGCTCGTCACTCTGATTCGCTGGTTCGAGCTTCTGTATTCAAGCATCGAAAAAACCAGCTTCGACGTTGCGATCAAGAATGGTGGCTTTACTCCAGCAAAAATTCATGCAAACCTACTCACTGCCTTCTCTCTCATCATCAAACATGCGAATGAGGATCTACAACCCTTCCTTAAACAGCTTCTCACAGTTATCGAACATTTCTTACGTCCTGAACGCGTAACGTTGTTCTTCACGTCAGGGGATAGACAAGCACTTGATGAACTTCAGAATCTGTATTGCAAACACTCCCTCCTTAATAAACCGGGCACTGCTGGCAAACGCCTCCTCAACGACGTCAATGGATGGATCACAGACATTCTGAGTCTCCTCCCCTCCACTTCACCAAACCATCAAGATTAATAGTTCACCTATCGAAGCAATGGTTTGGGAGAGTTTGTCGTGGTGATCGACGCGGGAAGAATCCGATTCAGGTTACGCGACAATCGTCCATTTCACGAGTTTACTCGATTCATTTCTCTAAACACTTCACAAATTTGATCAGCTCTCTCTGTGGATCCACTTTATTTTCACTTTTTCTTGCGTCTTGAATCAATATCGAACTGAGAAATGAAAACGACGGACTTGAGTCCAACAAAGAAAAAGTTGTCAATCAAACTGTCTCCCTGAAAAGTAACACCACACAACTTAGTCGTTTATGAGATCAGGATGGACTTGAACGTTTTACAGACACACAAAGTCCAGGTCTCCATGATTCGACAGAAGCTCAACATAGACGCGTCTGCATGGTTGATAATTGTCTTCATATGATGATTGTGTCATGTAAAATGTCTGGGTGGGGTTCTGGGTCGTTGTCGTCCCAAAATCAAAGTGTCCTTCGCCCAGAAAGATTCGTGTCTGGTTTGGTGAATGATTCGAAGAAAGGTCGACATGAGAGGAGTTCGAAGCAAAATTATCATCGCAGAACACTTGAAATGGGCTGGAGCGGACAGGCGAGATTGGAGGAGGGCAGAGGACGATGGGGAGTGTGAGAGAGACACAGCCTGGACGTTGAACTTTCTGAGAAGAAGAATTGTCATAAACGCAGGTGATGACTTGTTCTGATGAATGGAGAGTGGAGGGCAGGATCCAAGTTCAAGGGAATGCTGAAAGAAGAGCCGTTGAAAAGATGATTTGAGCCCAGATGGTTTTTGGCCTCATTTCTCGACAGATGACGAGATATCAATCAGCAGAAGAATGAAAAGTGTCAGGACTGCCACTGAGGGAGGAATGAACTGACTTAGTGTTGTCCGAGCGATTGAAAACGAGTTCTTCTTTCGCGACACGTCGGTAATCAAATAGATCGGACCAGGACACCACGCGAGTTCCGACTGAGGCAACTGCAACATTGAGAAGTCTGCAAGAGTCAAAAGAGGACAATATGAAGAGGTGGAAGGTTCGATGGTTGTAAATGAAATGAGTGGAATATGCAGAAAATAATGAAAAATGGAGTGACTAGACATACGGGGTACTCACGAAGGGATGAGATGGAGGATTGCGAAAAGGAAGTTTCGTCTGTAAATCATCTGAATCAGAAGAAAAATTGATTTTTGGAGATCCAAGAGTTGCCAAGAAAGAATTCACAGAATATTTCCAGAGACTCAATCTTTGAAACGAGCAGTGACAGTTTCTTGTGCATTTCCATCCGACCGTTTTGTCATTTCCACTGTATCTGGTGTCATTCGAATTGAATTCTTTCACGATGGGAAGATCCTTCTCGTTTTCCTTTTCTCGTGTGACCAGCACACTCTCGAGATGCTAAACACACTCGTCTCCACACAACAATCGACTCACCTTTCGCCTGCTCCGTTGTCCCTCTCATTCAACACCAACGAAGACAATTCAATCGACACCCTCTCAACCCTCTTCCTCACACTTGTCTATTTTCTGAAGGAAGACAATGAACTGGACGATGCATCGACGAAGGGCGCATGCGAGTTTCTGAACAAGATCGACTCGAAATGCCCTCTCACCGTCACTCCTGAACAGCTGCTCCATCGTCTTGTTCCGACAGCAGATGGAACATGTTCCAAGTTTGCAGAGCATCTTGTTGTGATATTGACATGTGGCAACGTGGATCTCGCTGATTGTATGCTCAGATTGCTCAAAACCATCATTTTCGAGGATCGTTCGACAATCTTGTGGAATTCGTGATGACTGGAGTTCTGACTCGCCTTTGGCTGACACTTCTCGCACGCAATCTGAATCTTCAGCTCTCTTCGTGCTCGTCTTTGGTGAGACTTGTCCGAATCGTCCTCGAATCACATCATCTTCGATTGATTGCCACCCGCCCAACACAACCACACCCGCCTTCACAAACCAGCAAACTCATCTTTGAATTTGCTGTCCAACCTTTGGAACAGTTCTGGGAGTTCATTTTCATGAATCGTCTTTCAATCACAACAGTCATGGACAAAAGTGGTCGGCAGGAAAAATGACAAACTCTGGTCTGACGATTTGGGAAAGGAGTTCGATGCTGAAACTATACATGTGTGGAGGTGACATGACATCGACACGCATCGAGGTTAGTAGACTGGTCTACAGTTAGTGGGTGAGAAATACGAACCATTCCACTGTAGACGTTTTTTTACGAAAGTTTTCATTTTCTTGCTGAGGAGGCTGAGGATCTCGCTAATTTCGGTATCAATGATCTCATCTCATCACCACATCTCACTGTGTGAAAAATGGTCGATTGTGGTTGAGCACCTATTTTTGTCACTTTTTTTCAGACTCTTCATTCTTCCGTATCTCCATCATGAAACAACTACTTGCTCTGATTTTCTCGCCACAATGGTCTTTTTTGATGATGAAGTGTCTGACAATATAAAAACCAAATTTCACCGTTCAGTGTTTCTGGACAGGAAAACCGAAAACTTTTGTCCATGACTGCAAACACTCATCCATCACTCGCCTCCTTCTCTCTCCTCTCCACTCTGATCAGCCACGCCCCATTCGACGAGCAGTTCACCGATTTTGTTCTGTCCAGCTCGATCAGCTTGGCTGGGACATCGTGTTTGGTGTTTATTGAGCTGAATGATGGGAAATTCGATTTCTTGTCCACTCTCGCTGATGCAGTGCTGATCTGGCACCAAACGATGTCCGAAGAACGAAGACGTGCAAAGGCCATTTTGGCTCGATTGGTAGAAGAGGGCTTTTTCGATGAAAGCGAGCTCTTCGTTCAGAGTGATTTCGCGCATCCGGGCAAATATGAGGATGTGCGGCCAGCTGCCCGTCTGACATTCTTTTTGGGAGGGAACCAGCCGTTCTTGTCAGCCGATGAACGCGCGTGGTTGGCGTTTGTTGAAAGACACGAAATGAACGAGTGAGACGTCAAGCCTGATTTTAAATCAACTGTTCAAACATCCTTTCAGTCGTTCATTTTGTTTTGAGATTCGATCTCTCCTTCTGACCAGATCTGAGATGATTTCTCCAAGATCACCACTTCATCTGTCTCTACCAGAAAGACTCTTCAAAAAGGAGTACAAAATGATGAGAGAATGTTATCATGTACCCACTGGACGATTCAAGATATATTTTAAGTCCGTTTCCGTTCACAGATCCAATGTTAGGGGGAGATCCACCACAACATCGAGAATGTCGTCGAAACTCGATAATGTCATCCCTCCTGGATGTGTGTCTTTTCTCTGATAGATTCAGCTCATCTTCTTGCATTTTCACATTCCTATTCGTGCTTCAGATTCAAAACCGAAAAAGATCAGTGAAGGGGCCTTTGGGCAAGTTCTGAAAGTGTTACATGAGCGGAGTGAGATTGAATATGCGATGAAGGTGCTGCCGATGCTGAAAGAAGGGGACAAGGAGCGAGTTTCTCGTGAAGTTGACATGTTGACTCGTTTTGCTCATCCTCGGATAGTTGGTCTTCATGAGTCGATTGACATGGGAGGACACTACGCGATTGTGATGGAGCTTGGGACTCGAAGTTTGAAAGATTTGATCTTGGAATATGAAGCACGAAACGAACTGATTCCTCTTCCTGTTTGTCTCTGATCATTTTCTTATTCTTTGGTGTTTCATGAAATTCTGCTTCTTCTCCTTATTATGTTTCCTTGGGTGTGTATTCAGTTGACAGTGATGATTTTGTCTGACATTTGCGAGGGACTTTTGTGGATGCACTCCCACTCGTCAGGATCGACAGCCCATGGGGATCTGAAGCCGGAGAATGTTCTACTTCGCGTGAGCAATCGGGCATTTCTTTGTTTGTCGGATTATATTTCATTCATCTGTCATTTTTCTCACTTCAGGTGATCTTGGTGGTTCAGTCACTTTAGAACAGCACTTAACTCAAACGACGGGAGAATTTGGGACATTCGAGTACAACTCACCGGAACGAATGATGGACAGCAAAGGAACAGCAACGCCAGCGAGTGATGTTTGGTCGCTTGGAGTTCTGGCGTATCGGATGGTGACCGGGAAATCACTGTTCGAAGGATTGCATCTCTTTCAGATGACTGTTGCCCTTCACACTTTTGACGAGAACAAGATTCCTCTCTCAATCGATCCACACGTGCGAGGTGTTCTTCTGAAAATGTTGGAACCCGTCTGTTTTCTACTTCTTTCACCATCAAATGATTCATCCTGTTTTATCTTGAATTTATTCTCTCAGAATGTGACCCTTCGAGCAACAACGTCGGCTCTCTTCGAAGGTGCTCTTTTGGAGCGAATGCTTGGCCCAGAAACGGCTCTGTCGAAAATGAAGGACATTCAGCTTGCAACTCGAGTGAATGAGATTAAATTGTCGTCGTGTGACGCGAAACTGAAGGAGAGGACGATGGAACTTGAGATGGAAAAGCAGACGCTGATGGACGAGACGAAAGAACTGGAAAATCGACTAAGATCGCTTCAAATGTCAGTACAACGAACTTGCGAACGAAATGCTGAATTGGAGAGGGAGGAGGAACTTGAACAGCATCAGAATCTACTCGCCACTCACACCGCACCAGTCCCGATCAACCCCGAGGACAATGTTATCTCAACGAATCATGAAATGCCTGTTCTCTTGTTTCGCAAAGATGAGAAAAAAAATACCGACGAAACGTCTTTTTTTGATGTTTCTGGAAACAAAATCACTCGAACTGGTTTTGACATGGACCAAAACTGGAGCACCACACTTTTCGAAGAACAAATCACAGAAGGAGTGGTGTCTGTAGCAATCACTGTTCTTGCAATTCCAAAAGACAACGGTTTGCGTCTCTCTTTTTTAGGAAATGTTCAGAATCAACAAACTTAATGAGATTTGGACTTGTCGATGGTCACTCTAGACAGATTGAATATCAAGATCAACTTGGTGGTTCATTTCCAAGTATGTCCTCCTACGATTCTCAAGTCTTCTCGTCATCAGGTTCCATCGCACTCGCTCCGGTTACAGGAACACTCCATGCTACACTTCCATCCAACAATCAAAGAGGGGAGAAAACAGTTCTCCTCTCAGCTCCAATGGCTGACGGAGACCGAATGATGTTGGAGGTGGACATGGACGCGAGGCCACGCACAGCAGTTTTCATCGTCAACGGAAATGTGCCTCTCACATTTGTGTCTGGTCTCCCTCCCTCGATCCGATTTGGAGTGTGTCACTGATCATCCTCATTTTCATTGTTTTCAGTTGTCGATGAAGAACGAGGGAGTGTCCGTTCGGTTTGATGGAATCTCTCGTCTGAAGCAAGCGACACCGCTACGACGAGTGAATGAGATCAAATGGAATGCTGAAGATCTGAAAGACAGTGAGGACCTGTACATGAATGGATTGCGAGCCAGTGTTCTGACGGTCCATAAACAGATGCCCTCACTCGTCTTCACAAATCCTTCGCACTTCAGAGTGGAAGACAAAAGAATCACTTCAACTGGTCTGGCCACGAAAGAGAAGTTTAGGCAAATAAAACCCACGTGGAGCTCCTTCTTCCTCTCAGAACCCATTTCAGAAGGAATTGTGGCACTCACATTCACCATTGTCATGGATCTATCTTCTTCTTCATGTGGACTGATTGATGGGACGGCACGGATTCCTGAAAAAGGAGAAAAACTTGGAAAAATTGAAAGTGTGCCCCTTTTCGTTTAATCCGTCATTTCTCCCGACTCTCTGTTGTCACAATCACGTCATCTCTTTTCTCATCCTATTTCAGACTCGATCGCTCTCTTTTCGAGGGGTGAACTACAACCCTTGACTGAAGAGGAACAAAAGAAGATCGACCTCTCTTTGTGTTGGCAAGACAACAAACAAATCGTCGTCGAACTCAACATGGACTCGAATCCTCGCACTGCCCAGTTCTTCATCGACAACAAATCCGTCCCAGCTGTCGTTGTTGATCTTCCTGAATCCGTTCGAGTTGGAGTGTGCTCTGGTTCCATTTCATTCTTTCTTCGCTTCCGTTCTCCTCATTTCCCTTCATTGGTCCACATTCACCTTTTTCTCGCCTCTCCTTCCCAGTTCTCTGCAAAGGGTCCAGGACTATCAGTTCGGTTTGACAGAATCACCCAGCTCAACCGAGGAAGCCCTATCACAGATCAGATGAACGAGATTGAATGGCCAACTGCCGGACCACTCCAAGCGAAAGAAGTGGATGAGGATTCAGTTGGAAATGATGAAGCAAGAAAGCCTGAAAAAGGCAAGGAGAAAGTCTCGCTGGAGGCAGAAAACGTCAACGATGATCTCAATCAAGAGATCGGGAAGAGTGAGGAGCACGAAGAAGATGGCGATCATCCAACCAGAGAAAGCGACCCAAAGGATAAAAAAACAAAGGAAAATAGAGTGTCAGACGAAGATACTGATGAAGAGAATAGTCACTCCGACAGTGACGATGACAAAGAAGATGATCGAACAGATGTCGGCCGGAAAAAAAGACATCTCCCAACGATGAAGCTGCCACAACTGCTCTTCACAGACAAGTCTCATTTCATCATCCGAAACAACGTTCTGACTCGGACAGAGAAAGGGACAGACAAAAAAGAAAGAACCAGACCGAGCACTGTTCTATTTTCCGATCCAATCACACAGGGTGTCGTTTCTGTCACTTTTATTGTGCTGGCAGTCGCAGAATCAGTTGGTTTGTTTCTTCTCTCTCGTCATCTCTTGCCAATCAAGATGGCTTCATCAATTTCGGTCTTCTCGATGCTCAAACTGATGTTCCTCGACTAGGACGCGTTTTGGGAAAGGACGTGAAACGTATGCAGTTCTGTTCGACGTTCTCTTTCTCTTTTCACTCTTCATCCTCAGATTCCATTGCTCTCTCGACACGTGGAGAAATCCATGTTTTCTGTCTGGCCAAACTGGAAGAAAAAAGTCATTATTTTCTCTCGAGGAAGGATCGCGTTGTAATGGAAGTGAACATGGAGTCGAATCCACGCACTGTTCAATTCTTCGTGAACGGAAAGACTGCGGCAT
Source organism: Blattamonas nauphoetae (assembly GCA_033064195.1). NCBI lineage: Eukaryota > Preaxostyla > Oxymonadida > Blattamonas > Blattamonas nauphoetae. The sequence goes on from JARBJD010000586.1 coordinate 21,438, forward strand.
GTTATGTGAGTGGGATTCCAGAATCCGTGAGAATTGGTGTTCGTCATCTCCTCATTTTTGTTTCTTATCGTTCAGTTCTCTGCAGATGTACTCGGAACCTCACTCGAAATCGCAAGTATCGTCCACTCCACCCAAGCAACTCCTCTCGAACCCAAGATGAAAGAGATCAAATGGACCGACACCGAACAGTCGCTGAATGAAAGAAGTCGAAAACAATACCACTCGATTCTTAGGGAAGCAAAAGGATCGATGCCGGCTCTCCTCTCCAGAAATCCCGACCACTTTCAAATTGAAGGAAACGTGATCACTCACAAGGCTTTCGGCTGCAATGGACTCACCTCACCATTCAGCACAGTGATGTTCAGGAATGTGGGCATGGAGATCGTCAGGTATGTAGCCATCACCATCCTCGCCCTTCCTCAAACTGAACGTATGCTCCTGATTTTTTGATTCTGTTCAGATTTAGATGGAGTTGTTCTGATTGGTTGTCTGCGGAACAGACGACTTATTCCCAAAAGTCCAAAAGGACTCGGAATTCAGAAGAAATGTATGTTGTTCTTCATCTCAACGATCTCTTCTTAATAACTTTGCTCACAATCTCTCTTCAGGGTCGTTTGCTCTCTGCTCCTCTGATGGAATGATACAACGCTCGGAATGGGGGAAGACTTGTTCCACACCATGTCACTCTATCCTCCAAGTTGGTGACAAAGTTGTGATGGAGGTGAACACTAGGTCACCATCTGACATCACTCGCTTCTATGTGAATGGGAAAGCTGGACAGAACGAGATTTCGAAATTTTCACTGGAACAGATGATAGGAGTCTGATTCTTCTGGTTTTCTCATGATCTTGTTTTGATATCATCTCGTTCAGTTCTCTCTCGCTGGACCAGGAACCTCGATCCGAATTGATGCCTTCAAATCACACATCAAACCACTTCAAGATATCGCCTCACTCGCCGACGTTTCTCAAACCATTTTGAACTTCCCCAATGCACCATTCGATCTGATGGTGATGAACGCATTCACTGGTGAGGAGTTCACTTTTAACGTCTATCCACAGCACACAATCCTCCAAATCAAGCTAAGCCTCGCTCCTCGCTTGAGTCGATCGATTGAAAACATCGAGCTCATGTTCGAGGCAGATACACTGGATGATTCGACTAAACTGTCAGAAATCGCCTTTAATGACCGTTGTGCTCTGATTGCTTTCATCAACGATCCTGATGATACAACCACAATCACTGTTCATGATAGCATCACTGAAGACCAACCGTTGACTGCATTGCCATTGAAAGAGACCATCGATGAAATGTTCGATCTGATTGTGAAAGGTCCATCCACTGGTGAGGAGTTCGCTTTGAACGTCCACCCACAAAACACCATCCTCCAAATCAAACAACTGCTCATTCCTCAATTGAATGTCCCGTTCGAAGACATCTCTTTCTTCCACAAGGCTGACAAGCTGACTGATTCCACCTCTTTGTCAGAAATCGACTTTTGTGGCGATCACATCATCACTGCTTTCATCGATGAACCTGACGATCCTATCACAGTCACGGTTCATTCGGACAACACTGAAGAACAACCATCGACTCAATCACCATTGAAAGAGATCATCAATGACGAGTTCGAGCTGATAGTGACGAGTACATCCACTGGTGACGAGTACACTTTACGTGTCCACTCACAAAACACCATCCTCCAAATCAAATACAGTCTCGCTCGTTGCATGAATCTATCAATCGAAGACATCTCTCTCTGCCACAAGACTGATGATCTGAAAAACTCCACAACTTTGTCAGACATCGACTTTAACTGTTATTTCTCCCTGCTTGCTTTCATCAACGAACAAGACGACCTAATCACAGTCACTGTTCGTAAGAACAACACTGGAAAACAACCACCGAATTCATCACAATCGATGGAGAACGTCGATGATGAATTCGATCTGGTGGTGCTCAGCGCATCAACTGGAGAACGAATCACTTTGAATGTCCGCCCACATACCACCATCCTCCAAATCAAGCAACTGCTCATTCCTCAACTGAATGTCCCGTTCGAAGTCATCTCTCTCTTCCACAAGGCTGACAAGCTGAATGATTCCAGCAATTTGTCAGAAATCTACTTCGATGGCCATTATGTCATCATTGCTTTCATCAACGAGTCTGACTACACAATCACAGTCGCAAATCATGAGAACAACACTGAAGAACAATCGTCGACGGCAGTATCATCGAAGGAGAACGTCGATGATGAGTTCGATCTCATGGTGCACAGTGCAACAACTGGTGACCAGTTCACTTTGCGAGTCCACCCACGAAACACCATCCTCCAAATCAAGCAACTGCTCGTTCCTCAACTGAATGTCCCGTTCCAAAACATCGAGCTCATGTCCGATGCAGGATCTCTGAATGACTCCGCAACTTTGTCAGAAATCAACTTCAATGGCCATTATGTCATCATTGCTTTCATCAACGAACCGGACGACTCCATCACAAACAATTCAACAACCCAATCGAACATGTGGGTTCTGCCACCACCGCCTCCGAAAGAGGGCGATGTCCAGCAGCACGCAGAGACAGACACATCTTCGACACCAGCCGTTCTCGGCAACTCCGAAGGGTCAGAGGAAGACAGTGTACTTGACGTCGGAAAAGAGGAAGAACGAGCTGAATCCTGAACTTCTGCCAGACACAGACATTCTCCTCTGACTAAATCTCTTCACATTTGCTGTGAAATGTTTTTTTTGATTCTGTTGTCTCTATTCACTCCACCAGTTTTTTTATCAGCTTGTTCCAACAAAAGAGTTAATTGTTTTTTTACAGATGAAACTCACCACATTCACTGCGATTGTGGGTGGAGGCGGGTGTCTCGTCTCGTTCGAATTCGGCACTGTTGTTCCTCGTCTCTCGCTGATCGTTGGATGTTTCCCGAACAACAATTACTCTTTCGGGATCGTCTCGAAGACAATCGCAGCAGACGCTCCGAAAACTCGCTTCCACTACAGTCCGTCAGGCTGTTTCGTAATTTGTAACTCGTCACATCAAACGTGCCACTGTAGAATTCTGTGTTTTCTCGAAAATGAAAAAAGTTTCAAACCTCCGTCTGTGTCGTGTGTCGGTATTCGATGTTCTTTCAAAACAATCATTCAGAATTTCATAGAACATTTCGTACATCGTTGTTTTGCTCATTCATCACCTGTCTTTGTCATCGTGCTCTGAGAGAATGAGGAGAGTACTCAATTGGAAAAAATGAGACAGTATTGGACGATACCGTCACAACGTATTGTTGACCTATTATGCTGTGCGCATTCAATGGTCTCTTGCAATCAGCTTGCGAAAAACGACGAATCAGTCGAGGAGGAGAAAAATGGTCTACTTTCGTGGAATATGAAACTGGAGTGCTATGAATCTGTTCGAGATCCACCAATTTCGATTTCACTCCTTGTCTCAATCTCGGAATCTATCCTTTCAAATTGTGTGTCGAATAATAAAAATGTTCAAAGTCTCAAACTAAATCTGTTATTTGGATGATAAACGACATCGTCTGCGTAGCCAAACAGGACTTGACAAAGAATTGTGACGTAAATCCCGTTCTGACTAATGGATGGGATAACACCAGTAAATTTGTCGCAGGTGGAGAACATCACCTAGATAAGCTGAAAAATGGAGTAATACCATTGGGTTTGAACCATATCAATTTATTCGAGTGTGTTGATTGGATCGTCAAACGATGTGCTGTTTCAGACTCTCTATAAACAATTTAGGTTTGATTTCATGATATATCTCTCATCTTGTCCTCTTTTATCGTGTCTAGCACTCCAGTTTCATATTCCACGAAAGTAGACCATTTTTCTCCTCCTCGACTGATTCGTCGTTTTTCGCAAGCTGATTGCAAGAGACCATTGAATGCGCACAGCATAATAGGTCAACAATACGTTGTGACGGTAGTAGTGGTATAAGCGAAATGGGAACCAAACTGGCATAGGTGATACAGTGACTGCACAACCCGCCATTCGTGCAAAACCCGCCATACTAGCATATTTATCCGCCCATAATCCAAATTTCTCCGGACCCATAATTTCATGAGTCAAACTTTTTTTTCGTGGAAGTTCATCTCGACCCCATAAATCACTTGAGGTAGAAATCGAACCTCCAAAATAGGATCCCTTGTTCAGGGCGCCTATTTAAGAGCCTTTTTTGGCCCTTTTTTTGGTCCCCAAAAATAGTGGTCCTTAACATTTAAGCTTAGGGCATAAAACCTTGGCGGCCACATTTCTCCACGCCCATTCAAGATTTTTCTTTTTCGTTTGATTTATGGTGGTTTGGGATGGTTTTCTATCGAAATGACAAATTTTTGAAAAATGAAATATCCTGGGGGGAGCTGGGCGAAAAAATGGGGAAAAAAACTGACATCCCTGTATATTAAGCTTAGGAACTCGAAAACTTGTTTTGATCATATCTTTACAACCAGACATAGTTCGGACATGAAGTTTTCACCAACATGGATGTTTTGTTGGATACTAATTTTTTATGAAAATTTTGAGAGTTCTCGATGGTTTCCTATTTTGGAGGTCGGACAAATTCCGAATCTGTGGATTTCCAAAACACCGTTATCTTGGCAATACACATAGATTTTCCGGAAATATCACTGTAAGTTGATGAGGACACTGTCTCGAACATTTCTGAGCGATTTAGGGCCTTCAGAACTGATATTGAACGAAAAAACCAACAATTTCTGAGGCAATAGATGAAAATAGCTTCAAGCTCCAAAATAGGAAACCATCGAGAACTCTCAAAATTTTCATAAAAAATTAGTATCCAACAAAACATCCATGTTGGTGAAAACTTCATGTCCGAACTATGTCTGGTTGTAAAGATATGATCAAAACAAGTTTTCGAGTTCCTAAGCTTAATATACAGGGATGTCAGTTTTTTTCCCCATTTTTTCGCCCAGCTCCCCCCAGGATATTTCATTTTTCAAAAATTTGTCATTTCGATAGAAAACCATCCCAAACCACCATAAATCAAACGAAAAAGAAAAATCTTGAATGGGCGTGGAGAAATGTGGCGGCGAAGGTTTTATGCCCTAAGCTTAAATGTTAAGGACCACTATTTTTGGGGACCAAAAAAAGGGCCAAAAAAGGCTCTTAAATAGGCGCCCTGAACAAGGGATCCTATTTTGGAGGTTCGATTTCTACCTCAAGTGATTTATGGGGTCGAGATGAACTTCCACGAAAAAAAAGTTTGACTCATGAAATTATGGGTCCGGAGAAATTTGGATTATGGGCGGATAAATATGCTAGTATGGCGGGTTTTGCACGAATGGCGGGTTGTGCAGTCACTGTACTCCTTGGAGAATTGGAACGAGAAATCATTTTGAATCTCAGAGCCAATTGATTTTTTTTAATATGACTCATTCTAATTTCCATCTCACTTACTACTGAAAATATTGACATTTCAGAGTAGTCAATATTTGGCCGTAAATTCAAAAATAAAGGCGAAAAACGGACCTCTTGAAAAGTGTCTTTTTTGAAGCAAATTTTGAGTACTTTTAGAAAACAAAGTCGATTTCTTGTTTTATTCAATTTTTTAATTTGTATAAAATGAGCAGCGTCTTGACACCAACACAACTACTGGAAATTTTGGACAAAGAAGATTTGAAAATGAAATCACCTCCAACTCTCAATCGACAAGGAACAACATATCTCACAGGAAGCACTTTCGAATACTACCTCGAAGAGAAACCAGATGAAACTTATCAAGTGTACGTCAATAGTTTCGTCAAAGGATATAGACCACATCTGAATCGCCAGAAATATCTTCGACCAGCAAATCGTTGTACAAAGAGAAGCTTATTGAATCAATGAAAATGAAAATTGTGAACTCATTTCTGAATACACTCATTCAAGTACTCCAGTAACATATCGACACGAAGGAATTGAATGGATAGTGATCCCATCAAAATGGATGAAAGGATTCAGAACTCATCAGAACAAACGAAAACGATACACACAATCGTTTGTTGAAAATGAATTGAAAAAGAGAATTGTGAACTCATTGGAACATACACAAAGGTACTTGAGCCATTCAAATATCGCGATTTACGAACAAAGAATGAGTATTACGTTCGCTTGGACAATTGGTTGTATTTTGGAGACCGTCCTCACTTGAGAAAGTACCACGAAAGGTCATGAAAATACTGAAAATCTATTTTTGACCACAAATCACTGAAATCCAACATGATAACCATTTCGAAAAATTCTGAAAAAAATTCTAAAATCTCGGGGACACTGTCGGTCCTCGATCAAGACAATCCTGATGAAAATCGGTTGAGAATTCGTCGAACTGTGTACCGAACTTAGGTCGAAAAAGTGACGAAAAAGTCGATGTTCGGATTTCGCCACTATGAACACCTTTATGTCTCAAATTGTGTTCAAACACGTTTGATTGTGACGGAAATCATTTTGAAAGGTAGGATTTTCGATAAAAAGCACTTCTGAGATTTTTGGTTTGATCCGACCCATTGAGGTTTTTTCGCGTTTTTGAGATTTTTCAGAAAAGGTATGGACGTTCGGGACTATGTCCTTTTGATCACTTTTCGTCGTCTTACGGTGTTTTTGGGTGTGAAAACGCTAGTTGGCGTCTTTTGTGTCATTCATCTCTGAAAACTTTTGACACCTCTACGTTCGCACACTTTTCATGAATTTTCACATTTCACTACTTTCACTTCATTTACTCCGTTATTGCATCATTTTAACGAACATAAGTCAACGCGAGACGTATAGCGCATTTCCTTAGTTTCATTTTGTTGGTTCTTCGATCACACCTCTGACGACACATTTGCACCAACATTTTGACACTATGGATTTTTTGATCTGAATTTCGTTACAAATCCTTCTTTCTCACGGTATGAGTGAGGTGTGCTCAAATTTTGAGGAGATTTTGTCGGATAGTTCTCTCATAAAGTCACTTTTTCATGTTTTCACTTCTCAACTTTTGACCGTTTTTGTCACTTCAAAACCGACTGTAGTCCCTTTCATTTCATCACTTTCTCTCCCCATTTCACATTTGATCTCTTCACCATTCCTCTTCATTTTGCTCATATCACTTCCATTTTGTGGGCCGTTCTCACTTCACTAGCACATCATTTTAGTCAAGTTTTCATCAACTTTTTATCAAAAACAGAGTAAAAGAAAGCGAAACAACCAACAATGAAACGGGCAAGTATGAAACTGAGAGGGAAATTGACGATCGTGAAAACTGTGTGAAATGTGACACTAATAGTGAAAATGTCGCTTGTGTTCAGGTTTTTCTCTCTTTAAAACAACAAAAATGATTCAAAAAAGTATGTGAAATGATGAAGATTACGGAAAAATTCCGAGATGTGAAGTGAGCCGTTGAAAGTGAGATCTCTGCAAAAGTTCGGAAAACTCAGTAAACGGGAATTAGTGTGTTGTATTCGAGAAAAAGTTATTGAGAAAGAAACATGAATGAAGTGGTTAAAAACAGTAATCAACGAGAAAACGAAGACGGAAGTGGTCATGAAAATGAAAACATAACGAGTGAAAATGAAGTGACAATTCGGTTGAAACTAGTGAAAACAGAGCTGAAACAAGATAAAAATGATGTCGATATGATGAAGAATGCATACTTTTACCGAGATCTGGACCCGGTTGTGAAACCTCAAATATCTCTGCAAAAGTCCGGAATCTTCAAAAAACGGAGCATACCATGATGATCCTGAGCACCAGAAGAATCTGAAACGCGAAGAATTAGAACGAAACTATCACTTGTGAGAAATCAGTGATCGAACCCATTGATCCTCATTTCTGATGAAAAATCCAAAACTGAGAAAACAACGAATGAAAATTTATTTTTGAATTTTTTAATTTGTATTAAATGAATCCAACAGCGATGTACAAGGAAAGACGTCGAGTATGTTCAGAACAAGCATTAATTGAATCAATGAGAGAAGAGAACTGTACGCTGGTCTCTGAGTATGTCAGAAATAATGTGCCGGTGATGTATGTTCATGAGGGAGTTGAATGGAGAATAAAACCAAAGTTGTGGAATCAAGGAAACCGACCACACATAGCAAAACGTCGACACTACACTCAATCATTCGTTGAAAATGAACTGAAGAAATACAATTGTGAGCTCGTCGGTGAGTACACCAAAGTTCTGGTTCCATTCACATATCGAGAGATTGGCGGAAGTGAAGTGTTCAGAATTAGACTTGATTCCTGGCTAAAGGCAACGATAAAACCCCATCAGAGAAAACAGAAATAAAGGCTCAACTTTTTTTATTTTCGGATTTTTTAATTTGTAGTAAATGGCGGCGACACTGAAATTTGTCACAGACAGCATCACGAAAATTAGAACACTATTTCCAAACACCACCTTTGAATTCAAGGATGAACATGGCTATGATCGAACGTATAATCCAAACATTAGAAACTACCAACATCATCGTGCATATCTCCTGTCAATGCTCAAGAATCCAGATCTCCATTTTGAAGGAGAGATAAGGAATATTACCAACTATCAGATTGATGATTTTATTCACAAACTGGAAGAGCACAATAACAATGCAATGATGAATGAAGAAGACAGCAAAGCAAGAATGCAAATCATGAAAGCAAATCCAAGAGTGAACAAAGATGAACTGAAAAAGCAAGTGTTCAGAATGACGTGGAAACTAAAATCAATTGAAGAGAAGTTGATGGATCATTGGATGAAGAATCTGTTGATCATTCAAAAGAAAAATGAACAAATGGAAAAGAGAGAAGTGCAGACCTTTGATGGATTTGAAGAATGCATATTACTCGCTGAACCACGTGACAAAGCAGCATTCAATGAATGTCTCATGAATGCACGAAGGAAGTTTAAAAAGAATGAGGCCGAGAAGGTTGAAGACAACGGAAAACCATATCAGTTGTATTTCCACAATCACCTGAAGAATGTTGAAGAAATCACTACCTTCATCAAAGCAGTGTTCGACAAAGAGAAAGATCATCCATTCAAGATTAGTATTGACTTTGGAAAGATTATTGAGAGAAAAGACAAAGATGAGACAACTTACAAAGACTTCAGACCAGAACTGGAGAACACATCGAAGAGTTTCCCAACTGTGATCAGAAGTGCAGGAGACATCACTGAGTATTCAAAATATGCGATCAATCTGATCAAAGAATCACAGGAGAGAACACTGATGGATACGAAGACAATGTACATCGCATTCCACTCAATTCTAGTTGCAGTCTATCGATTCCCAGTTGCAGGAAAAGCAAATGCAATTCTCACTGAACACATCAAAACGAGAAACGTACGGTACATCGATTCTGAGTTCAACATCTGCTTCTTTCAAGCACTATCATTCCTCACACTTCCTGAGGTTCCAGGGAAGAAGATATCAATCAACATGAGAAACGTTGAAGCAAAAAGATTGTTCGCAGAATCGAAGAATCTGACCCACCTGAAGCCACATCAACTGACTGAATACTTACGCAATTATCCTGGATTTGATATCGCTTGTGATTTGGAGAAAGAAATGATTAGACACAACATCACAGTTCACATTTATGAATATGATGAAGACAAGAAGAAGTATTTCCTAAGTCAATCGTATGTCAACGAAAATGACGATGCAAGAGTTCTTCCCATCTTGATGATTCCACTTACTGCAACTCTCGTTCATGTGATGTTCATTGTTGATCCTGAGAAAATCACTGGATATAAACTCTGTCCGTATTGTCAGTCAAGAGGATTCCAAGTCAAGGATTCTCACTTCAAGACATACTACGAGAAGCATCTCAAAGAGTGCAAAGGAAACGATGGAAAACATGTGAAGAAGATCACTCTTGACAAAACACCAAGACCATATGTTCCACATATCCTCAACAATAGAACTTATGAATTTCTGG
>JARBJD010000587.1:0-31207 GCA_033064195.1 Blattamonas nauphoetae
CAATCCAGAACAACCAATATGTAGCCTGATGCAACATTGGTGGAGGAGGACCTTCTGGAGTTGAGGGAAATATGGATCGAGTTCTCCCTGATTGATTGCGATCCTCTGAAGACAATATTGACTGATTCTGCTGTTGAAATACCTTCTTCTCCACCAGCAATTTCACTTCGATCAGTTGGAACCATGAACGTGAAACTAGTAGCATCCGTTCCTGCCTTGGTTCTCTTGAACCCTTTCCAAACAGGTAGAATTGCGTGACATACAGATTGAATTCTCAAACTCTTCCGTCGCGGAACAACCGATAAAATCACCATTCACCATCATCATTTGATAGAACTCTGAGAGTGTTGACATCGGGAAATTGGGAAAGTTGGATCCAAGCATTTCGAATAAGCCAACATAATGAGGATTTCTGAAGACTGTACATTCATTTGGTCTTTCAGGAATAAGCACATAAGATTCATGAGATTGTTGAGCTTGATACTGATGTTTGATCTTACTCCCATTGCTGTTGCTTGTGATTGAAATGATTGAGTGTCAATTTTCAGCTTTCAGGACATACAGAGTCTTTGAATATGTGTTGAAGAGTGACTGCTTGTTGCATCAGTGATTTGATATCCGTAACAAATTGAAGACACTGTATCTATCGAAGATGAAAGAACAGTGGCTGTGAAGGATTTGGTTTTGATAAATGAAATGTAAAATGAATTCACAGAAGGCATTATATTGTCATCGAATTGAAGTATTGGATTACCAATGTAAATTCCTGTGTCAAATTAGTATTCACCATCGAACATGAGACTCATTTGCCTTCTGGTGCGAGACGAGGCTCGTCTTTATCTGGATATCGATCTTTCATCATCTCAAGTGTTTTCTTACAACAGTTGAAGTTCGAATGGGACAATACACAAGTGAATCAGTGGTCAAATGAAATCTCAAACGTAAATTTCCGAAGATCGAATTTGGATACTGATCAAACGTACTCAGTGGAAGGAGATTCACAAACGGAATAACCAGTGGAATCGTTGCAGTGTATGGTTTTCTGCCCATTGAGTGTTGGAACATAGTAGAATCCACACACACTTGGATCCATTCTCTGAACATTTTCAAAAGACTATAGCAATGCTTCATATTGTTTTTCTCTTCATACGACTTGAAAGTGTGATACAGAAATGATTCGTGAACATGATTATTCTGGAGTGTATTGTCAATAATGTTTCCACTGTCAACCAGTCTCATGTCTCGAATGACATCTGATGATGATTTGTAAACCGTAGAACATTCCGTACAATCCAGCTGACTCCAGCATCTGCATCTGATGGATATGTATATGGAACAGTAATCGTGAGATCGATACGCAGATGACTCTTCGAAAACTCAGTCACATCATGTCCGTCATAGCACAGTGGACTTCAATCTCATCTCCATTCTGCATGGCATTGGAGGATTTGTTGGATGCACTTCTTGGATTGAGTAGATGTGAGGTTCTGAATCCCATTGTTTTGGCAGATATGATTGCACTTCAATTTGCTCAATTAATGTCGATGTTGGTTTGGATTGATTTGATCTGATACTTCTCATTTATAGAAAAATAAAAATACAATATCATAATTTCTTTGCTGTTTTGTCTCTACATGATTCCTAAATCTTTGTGCAATTTCAATGTAGTAACTCAACTATTGGTTCACCATTGCTGAATCGTAATACCCACCACGTTGTTGCAGTTGTGCTAATATTGTGCTGGAGGATGAGTAAATGTTGTCATATCACCTCCACTTTGACTTGGGTTGTAAACATTGTAGTATGTCAAGATTACTCTGATAGATTGGATGCGATCTCAAAGTGACCGCAGTGTTTCCTTTGAACTGATGGAATCATTGCAGTTCGTTGGACATCCACTACGTTGAGTTGGGAAGCACAGAAGGAAGTCAGTATTGTCATGAACTGGACGAACTCTTGTCATTGTTTCATTGGGATATGTGCCATCACCAGAGAGTTTCTCTTCAACTAGAGAATCCGTCAGTGATCATCCAAGTCGTCAGGAACCAGGTACGAATCGAGATTGAGAGTTGATAATGCGAACTGATAGAAGCGAGCTCCAATTGTTGTAGTTGGTTGTTCTGGATAATACCTGTTTGTAAAGTCTTGGATGTTCTTTTGCATTGGATTGTGGAAGCAAGTGACTTCATTGTCGTAGTGACGGAAGAGAAGCATGATATCCTTGGCATTCACCACTACCATTTGCTGAGTACAATCAATTCCTGTTGCCGTTGGCGTCTTCTGAAATGGATAGAATGAGATCTTCTCAGCTGGAATTGTTCCAGGACGATTTGTGTACATCTCCATGAGTTTCTTTATCGCACCATCTTTCATTTTGTATCCAACACTCATGCAATACATCATCAATTCGATAGTTTGTGACGTTCAATGAGATGTACTGATCCACGAATTCTGGTTCTGTTGTCACGGCATTGGCTGTTGAACAAACAATGTCTTTGTTACTGTTGGTTGCTGAAATGATTGACCAATTTGAACAAAGGTCTTTGTGCATGAGGTTCTGAGATTGTTCAGAAAATGGACGATGTTGAAGACAATTGAGAATTGCTGCTTTAATCGTTGGTGCTGCTGCTGTTCCAGTTACAGTGATGATAGTGTATCTTTCAAAGTGAGTTCAGGATTTACAGAACAACAAACAAACGCATCTTCATTCATGTACACTCAATTTCAAATCGCCAAAGAGACATTTTGGATAGTCAGTCATCCCTGAGAATATCAGTAGATCTTCAAGATTGATTGACACACGAATTGGTACATCAATAGTGTCTTGAAACACTCCGTTCCAGATGTTGTGAAAGCAGAAAGTGGAATATAAACACCAGCAACTGATTCATCATGATTCCATGCATTCTGCCAAGGTGTGTGACAATGTTTTCGATTCTCAATTGACTCTTAGGTTTGATCATATTGTAGATGTGAGACTCCATTGATACATCATTGTTTGTTGTGCTGATGATTCTTTGATTGTTGTGAAGAACAGTAAGGTCACGAAAGATTGATGCAGAATGCTTGGAGTCCAACGAAGATGAAGATTCTCTCATTCATGTACGATCCAACCTTCCCAGCTGTAGTTTGCCAATTATTGAGTCTCAATGTCGCCGTCATAGTGAACGTAATGAAGGAATCATCGATTTGACAAATGTCTTGATTACCAGTCAATGGAATGATTATCTCTTGTCCTGTGTAGAAGCGTGCATTCTCTGATGGTTTCAATTCCTGTATCGAAGTACTATGTGCTCCATCATTCATGAGGTAATTAATGATGTTCGGACATCAGTTGCTGTTGTATTTGACCCATGTCATCTCTTGTGTATTCTATCCTTCCAGTGGTATTTCCAGTCAGTGATGATGATCCAGTTCTTTGTTTGTCAGATGTGTTATATGCGAGTTCATTTTATCAAAATAAAAATCAATAATGCTTATTTCTTTTCAGTTTCTTCTTCTTTGTTTTCGGTTTCAGCTTTTCTTCCAATCGCAGTATTTCACCTCTGAGTTTATTCCGCAACTGCAGTGTTTCCTTCATTCATTGCTTGCTCATACTGAGCCATCTTTTCTGCATGGATTTGCTGATCCGATTTCACATCTGGAATCATCTCAACACCTGTCTGTGCTACCTTAGAAATCAATGGTCCAACGAAGGGAATGAGATTCAGAAATGGAGCTCCAACTCTGAGTATGTTTTTACCGACTGCTGCTAATTTTGATAACCAACCTGGTGCCATTTTAGGAAAATAAAAATATTTGAATACTAGTGAATGTTTATCCTTTGAATTGAATTTTGGAATTTGACGAGAGTGGCATATCATCATTGAGTATCGTCCATTTCGTGGTCTTGCCTCTGCAAGGCTTCGAGCTCGGTGAGAGTGGTTCGTACTCGATCATCTGCGGTTTTGTTGACGATTGATCGCCTTATTTTGTTGATAAACGTCCATCATTCCTCCTAAGCCATTGAGTATTCCTCCTGCTGTTTGTCCGAATTTACTGTTCGTTTGAGAGAGTAATCCACCACCGACTTGAAGCAATGTTGGAGCTAGAGGTTTGATGAATTGAAAGAATTGCTTGCCGATATTTTTGAGTTTGTTGAAACTTCCTGGTGCCATTTAAGTAAAAATAGAAAATACAATTCATTTATAATTTTAACGAGGAAATAATCTCAGAAGAGATTTCTGCCCTAACTGGGTATAGCTTTCGTCAGAGAAATGCCATAATGGAGAATAGTGTTGTATGCTTCATTGTAGGCAATACTCATGTCTTTTCCTCCAACAAGGATCTTGAATATTGTTCGAAAGATTGGGAGTTTATTCAGACATAAGCACTTGTCAGATAAATCATCCAATTCGATCACCACATCATTGATCCCAGTGAGAGTCGCAATCAGTGCACATAAATCACTTTGGTTTGTGATCAGTTTCTTCGAAGGTTCAATGAGATTATTCAGTAGTTTCTTTTCACATGCGAATGCATTCTTGTAGACGAGCAATAGCTGATCTTTGAATGCTGAAATGTTCGATGTATATTCTCGGAGTGGAATAGAACGACTCTGAATTGGTGCTGATGGATACGTCTCCAATGGTGGATCGTAAGCACCTCGTTCATTGGATACCACAGGTTCAGAGCACACTCTTTCTCTCCCCAAAGGAGGGTTCGAAGCCTCTAGCGAGACCATCTCCATCTTCGATCCTCTATTATCTACGCCAGCTTTGCTCCTATCCTCGATGATGACATTGTTGGTGATTGATGTTGGTACTGAAGAAGAACTTGTGTGTTTTGTAAATTGACAACTTAGAATTGGTTGCATCTCTTTCTATAAAAATAAAAAAAATATATTAATGTTTTTAAATTCACATTTCTGCTCGATCTATAGCTCCCATTCCAGAACTGTCCAACTGTGCAAATCGATAATACCCAGGCATCTCAGATTGGTATCCACTGATATTATCATCTGTGACTGTTTTGAATGCTTTGGCTTTCAGTTTATTAACTTCTGTTGATATGTGAGTTGAATAGCGAGTACAGTATTCCGATAAATACGTTGTATCTTGAGTGATCATTTGGAGAAACACTGGATAAATCTGATCTTTGAAGGCTTTCTTTTGTTTCATACTGGGATTGTAGTCCTGAACATGATCATGAAGCCATTGATCCCACATCAGTGATGCAATCTGTGATTGAATTGAATTGAACACCATATTGTCTAACACATTCTTGCTGGGATCAGCTGGATTGCTTCGATTTGCACGAGTTATTCCCAATGTGTCTGTCATGTGTTCACCAACAGCTCTCTTCATTATTGCATATGGTTGTTGAGATCGTTTGGTCTTCATCTCTTCATAGCTGACGTCTCGATAATTGGTTGGCAAATCGTATGTTCCATTTTTGAGGAAATTCCGATGTACAGCTTTGATTCTCCTTCCATTTTCTTGATTGAATGATGTGTATGGTTTCAGTCTTCGCATGTCTGGTGTTGGATTCATTGCATAGTATGTCTCTTTGACTGGTCTGCTGTTGTATGGAGTTAGCATAGCACCATTGACTGCAATCAGATCTCCAGTATCATTATCGTAGACCATCACATCAGGAACTTGTCCATATTGTTCTATTTTCGCAGTCCAATTTCGTCCTGTTCTCTGAATATACTCTCGAGCTGATGGAAGACTACACAGAGCATCATTGCGTCTGGTTTGAATATCATCGTCGGCATAGATTCGTTTCAATGCTGCTTGAGTCTCTGCTGCGTATCTCATTTTTGGTTTCTTTGCTTGTGCTTTTCTTTGTGGTTGAACGTACACTATCTTTTGTGACATTGTGTGTTTTCATACAAAATAAAAAAACCAAAAGTATATTTTAATTAGAGTTAAATCACAAATGAACAAATCGAATATGGCTAAACCAGAGGTTTCGCGGAGGGTGGAACCCTTGTCTCTAACAGCATATGTGAATGCAAAAGTGAGTGAAGCATCAAATAGGAATGTTTCTCATGAAGTGCAATCACAGATTCATCCAGACTTGAATTTCAATCGCAACCAGGGCTTTCCACCCATGGAGCCGACTTGCTCAGTTTGTTCAGATTTAAGATTTTTCATGTTGATATAATTCTGACGAACATTTTCCTTGGAGCCTTTGTCATAACTTCATCTTGGTGGAGAGATCCGGCTTTGATCACATCCCCATACTTTTCTCAGATATTCCATTCTTGCTCTTTTCACATTCTAGTCACACCACAATCAGATGTAGATTCATGAAGTGATTTAAGAGAAATTGCTGGAAAACAATGTGTGAGGAAGTGGATACGAGAAGATTGGGAGTGGGAGCGGACGGAGTCGATGATGATCGAGAGCGGGAGCGGACGGAGACGATGACGATCGTGAGTGGAAGCGGACGGAGTCGATGATCGTGAGTGGAAGCGGACGGAGACGGTGACGATCGTGTGCGGGAGCGGACGGAGTCGACGATGATCGTGAGTGGGAGCGGACGGAGTCGATGATGATCGTGGAGTGGGAGCGGACGGAGTCGATGATGATCGTGTGTGGGAGCGGACGGAGTCGATGATGATCGTGTGGGAGCGGACGGAGTCGATGATGATCGTGTGGGAGCGGACGGAGTCGATGATGATCGTGTGGGAGCGGACGGAGTCGATGATGATCGTGTGGGAGCGGACGGAGTCGATGATGATCGTGTGGGAGCGGACGGAGTCGATGATGATCGTGAGTGGGAGCGGACGGAGTCGATGATAATCGTGAGTGGGAGCGGACGGAGTCGATGATGATCGTGTGGGAGCGGACGGAGTCGATGATGATCGTGGAGCGGACGGAGTCGATGATGATCGTGAGTGGGAGCGGACGGAGTAGATGATGATCGTGTGGGAGCGGACGGAGTCGATGATGATCGTGTGGGAGCGGACGGAGTCGATGATGATCGTGTGGGAGCGGACGGAGACGACGACGATCGTGAGTGGGAGCGTACGGAGTCGATGATGATCGTGAGTGGGAGCGGACGGAGACGACGACGATCGTGAGTGGGAGCGGACGGAGTCGATGATGATCGTGAGTGGGAGTGGACGGAGACGACGACGATCGTGAGTGGGAGCGGACGGAGTCGATGATGATCGTGTGGGAGCGGACGGAGTCGATGATGATCGTGGAGTGGACGGAGACGACGACGATCGTGAGTGGGAGCGGACGGAGACGACGACGATCGTGAGTGGGAGTGGACGGAGACGATGATCGTGGGTGGGAGTGGACGGGGTCGATGATCGTGGGTGGGAGATGGAGTGAGATGATGATAGTGAGCGGGAGATGGAGGGAGATGATGAGGCAGTCACATTCGATCTCAACGGTGAAGTCATTCGATATCTCGCTGTCTCATCGCCCTTCCTGTGGAGAGATCGCACGACGTTGTGAATGACGGCGAGATTGCATTGGACAGTTTCGACTCCACAACCTATTCTGTGTTCTGACAAAGCCCTTCCATCATGTCGAGTCGGAGTGAGGGTGAGACTGCCGAGATGCATCTGTACAAAGAATCACAAAGAGAAAGAAGGACGAAGCGTCACTATCGCGACTCTCTCCCTCCACCCGAAGCGGCACGCTCATCATCACTACGTCCTCTTCCAAAAGCAGCCCGAACAGCTTTTGGATCACACCCACGTCGAGCAGCGAGCGTTTGATGGAAGTGTTGGCGTGTTTGACAGACGATCACACATTTGTGGCATCGTCCAATTGCATGACAATCGCTCTGATCCTGCACCTCGGCCACTATCCGCACAATGATCTCGCCTGGTCCCATCTGGCAGATCGCTGGGGCCTCAGAGACGATGTTGTCCAAATTGAAAGAATCTGACCGCGTGTCGGTTTGTGCGTCCTTCCTCTGTTTCTCCTTTAGAGCCTCTTCTAGTGGGGCGACCGCTGTGTCAGCAAGTGTTTTCAGAACGGAAACAATGAATAACGACACGATCGCGTGGAGAGTGATCACACAAGTGGACTGTACGGCTGATTCCGTTTCAGCTCCCTCCTCATTTCCATCTATCTTATCCATAGTATGCGAGGGAGACGGAGCAGAGTGAATTGTGGGTACAGCGTAGCCTTCCTCTAAAGGTGTGTCTGCTGCTTGTATATTGCACGCCGATCGTGGGCTGTTCAGAAGCACCACTCGCTCCATGCCGCTGTGGCCTTCTCCAGCTTGCTTGTGGTTTGATTCTGAATCAGAGTCTGAGGATGTGTTGGAGTCGGCCTCGCGTTGCATCAGAATCGAATAGCACACATGCGCCAGACACATCCGCTGCTTCTGTCCTCCGCTTAACTTTCGCCTGTGACCGCCAACGAACGTGTTCAGTCCGTCGGGCTTCGCTTTTCATCCGTGTTGAAGCAGCATGCACGCACCACACACTCCAGCCTCGTCTTGTCCAACTCTGATCCATATAGATTGATGCTTCGCAGTGACGTGTCCTGCACAAATGGATCCTGTGGCATGAGCACGGCTTGGTCACCCACAAACCTTCTTCCTCCCCACGCGTCGTTTAGCCCTGTGAGCGCCGACAGAAGCAGTGGCTTCCCTCATCCCAACGTCCCTACCAGCGCGCAGTATTCCCCGTGATTCAAATGTCAGAGTGTTGTGTGGCATAGTTGATGGTGACGGAGTGTAGTGGTAGAGACCGAGAAGAGGAACGGAGTCGAGTGAGGAAAGTTGGAGTTGTGAAGGATCAACCGAATTGTTATCTGGAATCCACGTGTTGTCATCATCGTCCTTCTTCATAAACGTCTTCAGACCATTCCACAAGACGAATGGGAGTCGTTTTGGGCATTGTTTCGAAGATAATCACGTCGACGAAGGGGATTGCATTACTGCGTGCAGGCGGTAGCTGGGGATCAGATTTTCTCGAATCTCAAGATTTTCATACGTTGTTGCGATAATTGATCAGATTTCACCTCAAGTGCATCATGTGAGCGAATAATTCGTGAAAGTTGTTGAAACATCATCATGTCACGACACGATCTGATGATATACGTTTGGTCGACTAGACAGTCAATTCCTGATCTTTTTCCATTCGATTTGCAGTTCTGCACGGTGATTTACTCCATTAATTCCAGTTTTCTCAAGCTGAAAAAGAGGGATCCTCCTTCTGCGTGGGTGTCTTAGTCTGTCCCTTCGATGTTGTAGAGGGTGCAGAACTTGATTGCATAGATGCAGACAGCATTTTACCGGTTACAGCCGTTCGTACAACATGTTAACTTCCAGTTAGTGACGTCGAACCCGCTTTGTCGGGCTGAGGTTTAGATGACTGCACAATCCGGACAGATGACATCAACATCGTCCAAATGGGACGTGATGATGTTGATTCAGTATTTTAAACGAGTGAACTAGAGAATCGGAACAGAGTTTGTTGGACATGGTGTTCAAGAAAGGGTCATTAGTATTACCACTCCTCCACTGTCTGGTGTGAAGGCGGTCATCCACCCATCCAAAAAAGTTGCGTGTTCTCCAGTGTAGCAGATCCACTGCTCCCAAATCGGCATTGTCTTGGTCAAGTGAAGAGAGGAGAGCTGAGAACGATATGATCAAATATAGCTGAATTCCTCCAGCAGATCAATTGCATAAAGGACAATCTTCCACGTCATCCTCCAACATGAAGAACAAGATGACCGAATCAAACAACTCAAGCCCACTCTTCTTTCTCCCAATAACAGGAACACGAAGAAGAAACTCGATCTTCTCTCACATCCTCCGCAAACGTTAACAACTGCAGTGCATATTCATATCCCCCCTGTCTCCTCATAGCCTCATATTCAGTTTGACAGATCATGAGTCCCACTTTATTGTTCATTTGTTGTCCGCAGACTGGACAATCTCTATTTCACTTCACAGCTCTGTTTAAAACAAGAGATTTCTTAAGAATCTGAAGGGTCTTCAACAAACGAGCATTTTCATTTTTTCGTCCACTTCCAGAAAAGTATGGGTATTTTTGGAAAGCCCTGATCGCAACAGTGTGAATGTCCTCGTGGGAAATAGAGGAAGTGGGAAAACATTCAATGCTCTTCGAGAGGTTGCCAAGCTACAGAATGTTCAAGTCAGAAATGAACTGTTTCACCTCTTTGTCTTCGTCACTGATAAGAACATTGATCCAACCTTCGACAAATTCAAACCAATACTGAACGTTCCATATGTGAAAGTCAAATACGATGATGCACTTCCATTTCTATTGGAACTCTCAGAATCGAAAGCTGCGTATGAAGAAATTATTGACAATCAATGGCAGAATAGAATCACTGATGAATGCAGGGAGGATCTCTTTGACTCACTTTACATCGATGATTTCTCAGTGAAGAATCTCCAAACGATTATCCTCTTGGATGACTGTCGCAGAATTCTTGGGGAACGTAGAACATCCAAAAATAGAATGACAATGATGGACTTATTATTGGAGAATCGACAACCAAAGTTCACATTCTTTCTGACGATGCATGAGCTCTTCAGTTTGTCAGCAGATATGAAGTCAAACATTGATTCAATGTGGATCTTTGGAGGCTTCAATAAAGAACGAATCAGTAGAGTCTATCCTCAATTGAACTCTCCCATTGATATTCGACAATTCTGGAATGTCTATCAACGAAAACAAAAATGTGAAGCAGTCATTCTTCGATACAACACAGATGGAGTAGCACTGACTGAGATCAACAAAGATGGACTAATCAGAAGGGTCTGTTAATTCTTGGATAAGGTTACCAATTGAGTCAGTCAGCGCTCGAATTGATTCTTCAATGTCAGATAATCTTTGATCAATCGAGAGTGAATTAGGAGGAGTGGAAGCATCAACATATCGTTTCCTCAGTGCTATCTCACCTCTTATTTTTGTTATTCGATATCCATCAATTTGAATCATCCTATTCAGTTTCTGAGTTGTGTACTCATTCAGTTCTTTTCTATTCTTCTCCAAGTATCTCTGAAAGTCGTGGATGTTTGTGAACTCCTTTTGTTCTGGATCAAACGGTTCTAAAATTGTCAGTGATGTCATTTATGTCAAATAAAAATATCTGAAACATTTTCGAAAACGAACAAAGTTCTCAGATCGAAGATCG
Organism: Blattamonas nauphoetae; assembly: GCA_033064195.1. NCBI lineage: Eukaryota > Preaxostyla > Oxymonadida > Blattamonas > Blattamonas nauphoetae. The sequence continues at coordinate 11,130 of JARBJD010000587.1, forward strand.
CACTACGCGAGACCGAATTCAGCAATGAACTCTGGAGTTAAGTCGTCAATAGAGTCTGCATGGAACTTTGTGTGTTGGATTGGAACGTAGACAACTTTTGACAGACAGGTGAGTCCATTCAGTAGTGTAGCTACCACATTCCCGTGCTTGTATTCGATGAATTTCCCCACGAATTGAAACTGCCTTCTCTTCTTCTGAAACTTGGCAACAGTCTTGTCCAGATCAAGATGAATCAGTAGAATGTTTCCTGGTTTGTATTTCCATAACATCTGTGTTGTCTGTTGCTTTTGGATGTTCTTTAATTGTTCTTCACAACTGGAGATATACAGAGCTTCGATTTCACGATTGTTTTGTGCTTGTTGTGGGGTGAATTTATTCCAGTACGCTCGATGAGGAGTCATGTTGTAGTATTCCACCATCTGATTCATCAAGGAATGATTGGCCATTTGTGTTGCATTGTCTTGGAATCCATCTCTGATTGTTCTGATCACTCGATCGACAATTCTATTGTGATTTGTGAATGGCGAACTTGTGAAATATGTACTGACATTCAGATCCTTGAAAAACTCTGATGCTTCTCGACTTGTCCATGCTGCTTCACCATCACCTCGAATGTTGTTGACATGAACTCCACGATGATTAACCAGATCGTTGATTGCAGTCTTGACTTTGCTCCATGATTTATCCAGAACAGGAATGACAACCAGGTATTTAGTGTTAATGTTGATTGCGAAGAGGTATATCTGAAGTCCTGTTTTCGACGTTGGTGATTGGATAAAAACGAGATCAATTTCCCATGATCCAAACTTGGGAGAAAAGTATGGTCTATCACAATTCTGAGGAACCTTTCTGTCTGATGTCTTCTGTGGATCACCTGTAATTGCTTTCGACATGAACTGCATTTTTGATCGAAATGGATACACTATTTTTTCCGTTGTTTTTGGCATCGTTGGTGGATCAATTCTCATTCTGTCACCTCCTTTCTCTCTCTGAATTTTCCTCGGATGTGCAGCACTCCATCTGTGATCATATTCCTCATACCAATCCTGAAATGATCTTCCTCCGAATGGGATTTGTTTTGTGTGAGTCAGTATGAAGTTAAGATCTTCGTTCGCAATCTTTCTGTTTATCGAGGCTCGAACGAATGTGTCTCTGTTCATTTTATTTGCATCCAGAATGTGTGATGTAATAAAGTGTTCCATCTGCTTTTGATTTTTCATTATTGAGTTCTCAGCTTTGATCTGTTCATCTTCTGAATCGTTTCTCTGTTGATGATCAAACAATCCCTTCATTTGTGCCAACTTATTGAGCACTTGCTGTGTCGTCGGTTCGTAGTGTCTGATCTCTCTCACAGGGTGTTTGAATGGAGTTGTTCTGATTGACATTGGTGGATTGGGAATTATGTCATCATCGTCCTCCTCTTCAAATCTCCTCTCCTTCATTGGATATTCATATTCAAACCCCATTGATTTCAAGTTTCTCTTCTGTCCAATTTTGATTGGAGATTCAGGTGATTCTATTGCTATTGGTCTTTGCACTGGAATTGGTATTGGTCTTGCCTCTGCAGGCCTTCGAATCCGTGGTGAAAAATTCACTCTCTGAGTCACCTCGTGATGATAAAATTGATATGCTTCGAATGCAAGTTTAGCAGTGCTATCCCGAATACGAACTCCTAGGAAGTTGCTTACAAATTGTTGAACTACTCTTCTTCCATCAGGTAGTGATAATTCAGGAGATTAACCTCCATTGAACCAATCCTCGAAGTATGTTTCATCATTTCCATCAAAAGGTCCATTAGAATCAGCGCCATTATAGACAGGTAAAACGTTCGTTAAAGTCCATTTCTTTTCGACTATTTCGTTTTTGGAATGCTGTGTGCACCGAAGTAACCTATTCACTAAAGTATTAATCTGTCGTGTATTCATTTATACAAAAATAAAGTTTGTGTTTATTCAATTATAAAATCAGTAGCTTTCAGTCCATGAATGAATGGAGGACACGATTCATTTTCAAGTACGATTGCTTTCAGATGGATTCCACTGAGACTGAGTTTCTGTTGTTGTATTTTCGCAATCTCAAATCCATTGGTGTCCTCTACACTCACGACTCTTCTCGTCTGAAAGTTCAGTGTTGTAGTCACAGTTTTCTCTCCATTAAGACATTTCACATAATCGTCACTTGTGATATTTGTTTTCTTTAGAGACACTCCTTTGATCTTACATTTCTCATCGAGAGAGTAACACTTGGGTGCAAGACAGATCATCTGTTCACCTTCCTTTTCAATTGCTAATCCCAACAGCTTCTTCTCATCATCAACTCCTTTTTCAGGATTGGGGAACCATTCATATTTGTGTGCATCATAGAATTCCTTATCAGCAATAACATGTTCAAATTGTTGATGGATTCCAGCATTTGGATCTCCACTAATTGCCCAATAAGCAGAATCAGTATCACCCTCACAGAAATGAATCTTGTTCATGTCTAGACATTTGTACATGAAGTTGTAGATGAAATTCAGATACCAGAACTTGGCATTGTCGAGTGTGAATACTGCTTCTTGCAGACATGTTTTACATGATGCTTTCTCTCTGTCTTCGATCACAATGTAGTTGTCCTCATTGATCTCTCTTGTCGCTACAAATCCTTTCATCATCTGTTTCAAATACGTTCTCTTCTCATTGCAGATTGTGATTGAGTTGTACTTCTCAGTGTTCATTCCATCGTATCCATAACTTCCATTGAGGTTGGTCTTGCAGAATTGTTCCTTTCCTTTATTTCCAACCTTCATTGCTTCAATTCGATCATTCATGAACGATGTCACAAATGGTTCAAATCCAGCATGTCTCGAGAACACCATCACACTCTTTACGTCATCAATAATGAAGTGGCAGTAGTCGATGAGGAACCACAGATAGTATGTCGAAAAGAACATATACTGATCGTGAGTGCTCAAGAGTTGAGTCAGTTTTCTTTGTTTGTCATCAGTCTTCAATCCATGCTTCTTCATCAACGAATAGGTCTTCTCTCCAATGTTCTCTTCAGTCGTATTGACAATGATGTTTCTGAAGATTGGTGGGAAGTTAATGAAATCATTTGTGTACTGTTCATCGATATGTCCTTTCAGTTCTGCAACAAACAGTGTCTTCTGATTCTTGTCTTCAATAATCTTACGACATTCTTTATCTCCTGTTGCGGTGAATAAGCATCGTCCTGGCATGTACATTCTGTGTTTAGTGTACGGATTGTTCTTGTTCTTGATTGATGAAAAAGCACTTGGATAAAGTGAATTAAAGTCAACACCACAGACATGAGTCATTTTGTGTTCTGTGTCCTTGGAGATAACTTTTCCATCTTCATATGTGAAGTGATTGATTGGTGTCACGTCTTTGATGTTCTGTCTGTGCTGAACATTCGACAATCCACCAGTCGCTGCTGCTCTCAGTTTATGGTAGGTCTGTTCATGTGTCAGAGTCATAGGTAATGATTTCCAGATACAGTACTTCTTCAGTTGAATTCTCAATCTTGTGAGATGTTCATCTTTGTCTGACTTGTATGTGTTGCAGAAATCACAGCAGATCTTCACGTTCTCTTTTGAATGACCTTTTGAATTGTCGATTCTATCCAGTGTAGGTCGTACAGCTTGTGAGAAGTGACTCTTGCAGATGTAGCATACTCTCTTACACTGTTGAACAAACCAATCGTAATCTGCTTCAGTGACATTTTAATCAGTGCTGCGATGTGCTTTCTGGTCTTGATAAATGTACGATGCAACCTTGTATTTCCAATATTGCTTAGTGATTTTTATTTCACCAGATTGATCCACTCCATTGAAATCATCATCAATATCAAAGTCCTTGTAGGCACATGCATATTTGATTGCTGAAGCATTCGCTGACAATGAAAGATTGTGCAACATATCCACCTTGTATTGGAAGTTCAGATCAATGAGATTATCCAATGGTGCAATCATACATTCGACGTCTCTGATATTGTAGAACTTGAGGTAATCCCATCGATTCTTGAATCCTTGTTTGTTCCAATCATCAAGGTAAAGTTGGTAATCGGTGTCGGACATTTCACTATTGTTCAGACTGGAGTAGAATTCATACTTGGAGAATGGTTCTTGTTTGTTCAGCACTGCATCGTAGTCTGATGAATCAAATGATTCGTAAGCAAAGAATGATTTCTGAAGTGTGGTCTTGCCTTTGCAAGGCGTCGAGCTCTCGGCGAGAGTGTTTCCTCCGAAGGCTTTCACTGCATTATCCAAAGTCATCGGTCCTGTGTATGACATCATGTCAATGAAGCGGAGCACCTGTTGTGTTCTCTCATGTCTGATCAAAACTTGTTTGTACTTGGTAGTTGATCCAAGAAAGCTCACCACTTTCCAATCCTTGTCGACGAGATCTCGGAAGATGAGATTGATGTCAAATCTGGAGCTGTTGAATCCAATCACACTGACTTCATTCTGAGATGGAATTTCTGGGTCTTCGTAGTAGTTGTCCTGTCGAACTGTCTCTGCATATTTGAAGAGTTCTCTGATCCATTGCTTCACAAAGTCTTTTCCATCTCGAAGATCAAAGTAGATTGATTCCACACCTGATTTTGATTTTATTGCTGATGCAACAGAGAGAGGTTTCAAATGTGAGATCAACTGTGTGTTGTCATCAGAGAATAAATTGTCAAGAATGAGATCTTCCATCGTTTCGAAATCGTAAGTGATGTAGTATTGTGTTGGCTTGAATTCATCTTGTCTCTTGTGTGCCATCAGAAATTCATAAGTTCTATTGTTGAGGATATGTGGAACATATGGTCTTGGTGTTTTGTCAAGAGTGATCTTCTTCACATGTTTTCCATCAAGTTCTTTGCACTCTTTGAGATGCTTCTCGTAGTATGTCTTGAAGTGAGAATCCTTGACTTGGAATCCTCTTGACTGACAATAAGGACAGAGTTTGTATCCAGTGATTTTCTCAGGATCAACAATGAACATCACATGAACGAGAGTTGCAGTAAGTGGAATCATCAGGATGGGAAGAACACGAGCATCATCATTTTCGTTGACATACGATTGACTTAGGAAATATCGCTTCTTGTCTTCATCGAACTCATAAATGTGAACAGTGATGTTGAATACATGCATCGCTTCCTCAATGTCACATGCAATATCAAATCCAGGATATTTTCGCAAATGTTCAGTTAATTGATGTGGCTTCAGGTGGGTCAGATTCTTCGATTCTGCGAACAATCTTTTTGCTTCAACGTTTCTCATGTTTATTGATATCTTCTTCCCTGGAACTTCTGGAAGTGTGAGGAACGACAATGATTGAAAGAAGCAGATGTTGAACTCAGAATCGATGTACCGAACGTTTCTCGTTTTGATGTGTTCAGTGAGAATCGCATTTGCTTTTCCTGCAACTGGGAATCGATAGACTGCAACCAGAATGGAGTGGAATGCTATGTACATTGTCTTCGTATCCATCAGTGTTCTCTCCTGTGATTCTTTGATCAGATTGATCGCATATTTTGAATACTCATTGATGTCTCCTGAACTTCTGATCACCGTTGGGAAACTCTTTGATGTGTTCTCCAATTCTGGTCTGAAGTCTTTGTAAGTTGTCTCATCTTTGTCTTTTCTCTCGATGATCTTTCCAAAGTCAATACTAATCTTGAATGGATGGTCTTTCTCTTTGTCGAACACTGCTTTGATGAATGTTGTGATTTCTTCAACGTTCTTCAGATGATTGTGGAAGTACAGTTGATATGGTTTTCCATTATCTTCAACCTTCTCAACCTCATTCTTTTTGAACTTCCTTCGTGCATTCATGAGACAAGAATTGAATGCTGCTTTGTCACGTGGTTCAGCGAGTAATATGCATTCTTCAAATCCATCAAAGGTCTGCACTTCTCTCTTTTCCATTTGTTCATTTTTCTTTTGAATGATCAACAGATTCTTCATCCAATGATCCATCAGTTTCTCTTCAATTGATTTCAATTTCCACGTCATTCTGAACACTTGCTTCTTCATTTCATCTTTGTTCACTCTTGGATTTGCTTTCATGTTCTCAACAATCATTCGGTGAGCGAGTCGATCTTCTGACGCCATCTGTTGTCGAAGTTTCACTTGTTCAAAAAAATCTGGAATGAGATTGAGATCGAGATTCTTTATTGGATGTGGAAACTCGAGATCTGTGTGTTGAAGCATATTCAGAAGAAATGAACGATGATGTTGATAATTCTTAATGTCAGGATTGTAGATTCGACCATCACTAAATTGAAACTGTGTGTTCGGAAAGAGGTCTCGAATTTCTTGAATTCTATTTTTGATTGGTTGTAGCAGTGCCATTTACTACAAAATAAAAAATCAGAAAATAAAAAAAGTTGAGCGTTTATTTCTGTTTTCTCAGATGGGGCTTTTTCTTAGCAGTCAGCCATGCATCAAGTCTAATTCTGAACACTTCACTTCCGCCAATCTCTCGATATGTGAATGGAACCAGAACTTTTGTGTACTCACCTACGAGTTCACAATTGTATTTCTTCAGTTCATTTTCAACGAATGATTGAGTATAGTGTCGACGTTTCGCTAAGTGAGGTCTGTTTCCTTGATTCCACAACTTTGGTTTTATTCTCCATTCAACTCCCTCATGAACATACGTCACCGGCACATTATTTCTGACATACTCAGAGACCAGCGTACAGTTCTCTTCTCTCATTGATTCAATTAATGCTTGTTCTGAACATACTCGACGTCTTTCCTTGTACATTTCAGTTGGATTCATTTAATACAAATTAAAAAAGTCAAAAATAAATTTTCTTTCGTTGTTTTCTCAGTTTTGGATTTTTCACTAGAAACGAGGATCAATGGGTTCGATCACTCATTTCTCACAAGTGCTTGTTTCGTTCTGATTCTGTGCGTTTTGGATTCTCTTGAAGTTGGAGATCATGATCGTATGCTTCGTTTTTTGGATTTTCCGAACTTTTGCAGAGATATTTGAGGTTTCACAACCAGGTCCAGATCTCGGAAAAAGTATGCATTCTTCACCATATCGACATCATTTTTATCTTGTTTCAGCTCTGTTTTCACTAGTTTCAACCGAATTGTCACTTCATTTTCACTCGTTATGTTTTCATTTTCATGACCACTTCCGTCTTCGTTTTTTCATTGATTATCCTTTTTAACCATTTCATTCATGTTTCTTTCTCTGTAACTTTTTCTCCAATTCAACACACTAATCTCCGTTAAGTGAAGATTCCGGACTTTTACCGAGATCTCACTTTCAACGGCTCACTTCATATCTCGGAATTTTTCCGTAATCTTCATCATTTCACGAACATTTTTGAATCATTTTTGTTGTTTTTAAGAGAGATAAACCAGAACACAGACCTAATTTTCACTATTGGTGTCACATTTCACGTCATTTTCACGTTCGTCAATTTCCCTCTCAGTTTCATACTTGCCCGTTTCGTTGTTGGTTGTTTCGCTTTCTTTTACTCTGTTTTTGTGAAAAAAGTGATGAAAAGTTGACTAAAATGATGTGCTAGTGAAGTGAGAACGGCCCACAAAATGGAAGTGATATGAGCAAAATGAAGAGGAGTGATGAAGAGATCATATGTGAAATGGGGAGAGAAAGTGATGAAATGAAAGGGACTACAGTCGGTTTTGAAGTGACAAAAACGGTCAAAAGTTGAGAAGTGAAAACATGAAAAAGTGACTTTATGAGAGAACTATCCGACAAAATCTCCTCAAAATTCGAGCACACCTTACTCATACCGTGAGAAAGAAGGATTTGAAACGAAATTCAGATCAAAAAATCCATAGTGTCAAAATGTTGGTGCAAGAGTGTCGACAGAGGTGTGATCGAAGAACCGACAAAATGAAACTAAGGAAATGCACTATACGTCTCGCGTCGACTTATGTTCGTTAAAATGATGCAATAACGGAGTAAATGAAGTGAAAGTAGTGAAATGTGAAAATTCATAAAAAAGTGTCCGAATGTAGAGGTGTCAAAAGTTTTCAGAGATGAATGACACAAAAAGACGCCAACTAGCGTTTTCACACCCAAAAACACCATTAGACGACGAGAAGTGATCAAAAGGACATAGTCCCGAACGTCCATACCTTTTCTAAAAAAATCTCAAAAAACGCGAAAAAACCTCAATGGGTCGGATCAAACCAAAAATCTCAGAAGTGCTTTTTATCGAAAATCCTACCTTTCAAAATGATTTCCGTCACAATCAAACGTGTTTGAACACAATTTGAGACATAAAGCGGTTCATAGTAGCAAAATCGGAACATCGACTTTTTTCGTCACTTTTTCGACCTAAGTTCGGTACGTAGCTCAACGAATTCTCAACCGATTTTGATCAGGATTGTCTTGATCGATGACCTACATTGTCCCCGAGATTTTAGAATTTTTTTCAGAATTTTTCGAAATGGTTCTCATGTTGGATTTCAGTGATTTGTGGTCAAAAATAGATTTTCAGTATTTTCATGACCTTTCGTGGTACTTTCTCAAGTGAGGACGGTCTCCAAAATACAAACAATTGTCCAAGCGAACGTAATACTCATTCTTTGTTCGTAAATCGCGATATTTGAATGGCTCAAGTACCTTTGTGTATGTTCCAATGAGTTCACAATTCTCTTTTTTCAATTCATTTTCAACAAACGATTGTGTGTATCGTTTTCGTTTGTTCTGATGAGTTCTGAATCCTTTCATCCATTTTGATGGGATTACTATCCATTCAATTCCTTCGTGTCGATATGTTACTGGAGTACTTGAATGAGTGTATTCAGAAATGAGTTCACAATTTTCATTTTTCATTGATTCAATAAGCTTCTCTTTTGTGCAACGATTTGCTGGTCGAAGATATTTCTGACGATTCAGATGTGGTCTGTATCCTTTGACGAAACTATTGACGTACACTTGATAAGTTTCATCTGGTTTCTCTTCGAGGTAGTATTCGAAAGTACTTCCAGTGAGATAAGTTGTTCCTTGTCGATTGAGAGTTGGAGGTGATTTCATTTTCAAATTATCTTTCTCGAGAATTTCTAGGAGTTGTGTTGGTGTCAAGACGCTGCTCATTTTATACAAATTAAAAAATTGAATAAAAAAAGAAATCGACGTTGTTTTCTAAAAGTACTCAAAATTTGCTTCAAAAAAGACACTTTTCAAGAGGTCCCTTTTTCGTCTTTATTTTTGAATTTACGGCCAAATATTGACTACTCTGAAATGTCAATATTTTCAGTAGTAAGTGAGATGGAAATTAGAATGAGTCATATTAAAAAAAATCAATTGGCTCTGAGATTCAAAATGATTTCTCGTTCCAATTCTCCTAGGAGTATCACCTATGCCAGTTTGGTTCCCATTTCGCTTATACCACTACTAATAAAGCGGACAATAAACACTAATTGTGTGTGATTCTGGCGAAATTACTCGAAAAGAGTCTGATAGCGATTTAAAGAAAGATTGAAGTTCACTTTTTCAGTCAACCACAACTCTCCCCTGTTCATCTATCTGTGCCAAGTGGGTCGTTCCCACTCAGAATCAACACCCCTTTTTTATTCTTTCAAATAGGTTCATTTTTCAAAATCAACATAAAAATTGGGGCAAAACCTTATTTGAGTTGTATTTCTCTGATTGTTCAGAAAAGTGCGGCAATGGGTTGATCACACCGATCTGACTGATTTCACGAGTTTAGGAAACAATGGCGACAATAAAGCATAGAAAACATAGTACGAACAGAAAAGGAAGAGATGCCGAGGGTTCAACGATGAGAGTTTCGTGAACAGAAGATGCGAACGTGTTCAGCAAGTAGACTGACACAAGTCGAGGATAAATTGGAGATTGAAGTGGCAACTATTTCGGAGAAAGAACAAAAAGATGATTGGAAAAGGAAAGAAGAAGAGCGAACATGAAAGAGGAGTGAAGAATCACTTCCTCATCAAATGCCATCTGCATCCGATTCAGGCTCCCAAAAGATCTTCCCGAACAACTTGTGAGAATCGAGTTTGTGATGGAGATGGTGCTGGTTGTGGCTCAGACCACAATCTCTCCACTATCCAACACAATCCGCTTTCCTGTTTCTTTCACACTTCCATTTCAAAACACAAATGTCTGGCATGAAAGTTGAAGGAGACCACATCTGTGTCATCTTTCGTTGCTTGGAGGGTTGGTTTGAGTGCAAAAAGAGTGGTTGGATCGACGATGGAGGGACAGAGTCGAGGAGAGGCGATTCACTTCCATCCCCGTTTTCCACCTCCTCCAACTTCTTCTTCTTCTTCTATATCTCCTTGTGTGGTCGACTGAGTTCCTCCGCTTGTGTTTCAGCGGGTTGCTCGAGTTCAGGCTCCTGGACAATCGCAGAATTCAGAGTAGGAGCTTCGTCTTCCTTCAGTTCGACGATGGTCTGTGGAGGCTCAGTGAGTGTCACGTCAACCTGTCCTGGGAGAGAGATGTAGTCTCCTGCGAACATGCTCGGGGATTCTTTGCATCCTTCGTCCTCTGCCACTTTGAACGGCTCTTCTGTGTCGGCCATCTCGCTGGAGTTTGGTCCTTCTTCCTGCTGCTCCTCTTCTTCTTCCTCCTCTTTCTTGTCTTTCCGACGGAAGACATAGATGATGATGATCAGGAACAGTAGAATGCACGCAAGTGCAACCACTCCGATCCCAACTGAGAGGCCGATCATTGCTGCCTTCTGTTTTTTAGCAGCAGCGGACGGATCTGTCGGCGATGAAGGGTCTCAGGATCGGTTGGGTCTTCAGGACTAGTTGGATCTGTCGGTTCAGTTATATCTGTCGGGCTAGCCGGGTCGGATGGATCGAGCGGAGGGACGGTGCTGGTTGGGAGCCCGCCGAGATCGAACAGAGGGAGCGACGATGAGTATTCCATCCAGAATCCCCATCCGAACTTCACCGAAACCGTGTCTGCGTTGCGTGAATGCGTGGACGGGCTGAGTGCAGACATGTCGTCATTCGATATTTGGACGATGATGAGAGTGTTGTTGTGGAATGCCACGTCCGACGGGACATCTGTTGTCTCGAACAGCACTGCTGTTGCTGTCTCGCATGGGATGAGCTGCGACCCAGTCACATATGCCACGTACTCCGTCTGGTCTTCGGAAAGGACGGTCTGGACATTCTTCGTTTGGGAGTTGTAGAAGTGGGATTCCGACTGAGCAGGGGTGATGGTGACAGTTGCGCTGGTGTCCACTTGTCTGACCCCAGCATCTTGTTCTGTTTGACCATCGAAAGTACAGCTGGTGATGGTGAGCTCGCTTTAGGAACCCACCACAAAGTAGACACGGAGAGATGGGAACTCCTTCAACGAGACTGGGACGATTCCTTCGAACGTGGAGTTTTTGGCAGAGGCTTTGGTTTCGACGAGGTGGACTGATTCTGTGGAGCGGAATTTAACCTCAAATCCCACAGAAAAGGCGTTGTTGGTGGAAAGCTCCGAGTCGAACCTGTTCCCACAGATGGTGAGAGTCTTGCTGTTGATTTCGGTTTGATTGGTGACGGGCACTTTGTCGACGATAGTCACAATGAATTCGTCGTCGAGCTTGAAGATGTCGAGAACGTAGTGAGGATCGGTAAAAGAGGAGCTGTCCACTACGGGGTACCTCAATTTTCAGGGGAAAAACTCGATCTCAGGGGAAAATCTCAATCACAGGGGAGAATCTCAATCACAGGGGAAAATCTCAAACACAGGGGAAAATCTCAATCACAGGGGAAAATCTCGGGCCACAGGGGAAGAATCTCAAGGACAAGGGGATTGAAGAAGAACACAATTTTGATCCTGTTTGGTTTAGTGGGTAGTACATTGGACTTTGAGGCGGCGGACCCGGGTTCGATTCCTGTCATCGACTTTTTTTTCCTATTTTATTACATTTTTTTAAGATATCACAACTTCTTTCTCTTTTCAACTTTCCACATTTGGAGAGTTTGTCAATGACTGATGAACTGTGATCGTGTGATCCTTCATGATCTTTCATTGATTCTCTGATTTAAGCATAATTTCCACACAAATTATCAATCCACAACACATGTTTGAAATGAATGATATGTGTTCTTCGTTTTGCATACAGCTCAATTTCTGTCCAATTGATAATGAGGGCGAGAGCAAAGATCGTTCACGATGAAGAGCATGAAGTGGATTAGGTGGTTGAAGAAGCTGTCTACTCTTATTCTTTTCATTTGTGTTCAGGATCTATCGTCGATCATAGAAACAAGACAACTGGAGGCGGATCACGACACTGTTCGTGTTTTTGTTGTACGAAGTCAAGAGATGGAACGCAAGCTCAACCTGAAGTTTAGGTGAATTGAAGAAGAGAAGAAGTTGGCCAGGAAGGATGTGGAGGAGTTTGGAAAGAAGGGTGAGTAGACACAAATGGCAATCTCGTCGCTTGTGGACAAGCGAATTGAGCTGGAAGAACGGAAGTATGCTCTCCTTCTGCGGTTGTCATAGACTTATCAATTTGAGAATGTGCTCAGGGTTTGGTCAGGTTCCTCTTTCTCCTGTCTATATCTTCGTTAGAACGTGCAAGACATCATCGACTCGCTGAACGCCAGGCTGCGCGATAGGCAGGCGAATCTGTGGCAGATTGGGAAGTAGTTTGCAGTGGGCGGCCAATCTGAAGATGACCAACCAGATGCGCCCAGTCAGGAGTTTCCCATGACCATCAGATCTCTGATGCACTCACAACAGGAGCTTGTGGAAGATACTCGACTCCCACCTCTCTATTCGGGCGATGTTATGTCGTATCTCCTCCATCCTCATGTTAAAGTTCTTGAGAATCGAAACAAACTCGAACAGCCTCCAGCCAAGATCAACGATGTCCAGAACCCGCTCGTCGATTCTGAACGAGTTGTTGTCGCCTTCCCAGATCAACAAAGGACTTCTCTCCCTTCCTTTCTCAGAACAAGCACAACACTGTCCGTTTACAGGCACAGCGGTATGCCAAACAGAGGGCCGATTCCCTCTCAAACAGAGAGGATTTTGTACACCAACAACAACAGCACATCAACCCACAGTTTCCACAGCAATCATCTGCTGCCTTTGCCACGCAGAATTCCCAGTCATTTCATCGTCCACCACAACAATCAGAGAATCAGCTGTTCAATGAAGAATATGCCACGTCTCGCACCAACCAGCAAACAGAACGAGATTAATCTTGTTTTTAACAATGCCTCCCACATACACCAACCAAGAACAGTCAGAAACCACACATCAGTCAAAGCCAATCTCACAGCAACGGTACACACAAGAAGACAACCCCCACTTCACCCAATCATCTTTCTACAAACCCCAATCTTCCACTTCCCGACTTTCCTCCCGTCCATCTCGACAGCCCGCTTCTCCTCGCACAACACCCGAGAAATCCCGCAACTCGCTTCGCATGTCCTCCAACTCCCATCATGTCACCCTCAAACCACACATTGTGTGCTGTCCACAACTGGCGTTTCTATTCGTCGATTCCGGCATGTCCGATGAATGTCGCACTGACACTAATTCAGTCAGAGTCGCCAACACGCGGGAAGAAGGATCAGACAGCGAGGAGCCTGGCGAACGAGCTGAGAAGAACGAGGACTCAACAGAGGACACGAGAGAGAATGAATCACAACTCCACACGACGAGATAAAGTGTTGGGAGAGACGAGCAACCAGAACGACTCGCAGAACGACGCAGAAAAGTGAATTCTGTCAATCTGAACAACGCCGTCTCATCGCAACCCTCACGCGACACGAACCGGAACGAGACTGAATATGAAGCAGACACGCAGACAGACAATGACAGCGAGAGTTGAAGTGAGAGTGAGTGGAGAAGAGAGAACGAGGACGAACCAACTTCGGAGGAAGACCAGACGCGAATTGAAACAGAAGAAACAGCGTGTGAGTGTTGGGAGGAGCGGCTGAGCCCACCTGCTCTCCAACTGGCTGTTGACAAGCACGGCCTCGTCCTGTCGAACACGATCATCGCCGACTCCATGCGAGACGAGCAAGTCGACAATTTCTCGCGTTTGAAAGACTCGTTCGTGGCGAGACAAAGCCGAACAGCTCGCTGCAGGAGAGAAGAGAGCGGAAGGAGTCGCCGGCTGACCTGACACGTCACACCTCACCGACAACATCCGAAGAGCACCGTCTCTCTTCTCTGAAACAGGAACAAGAACACCTCGTCGACACATCCGCATCTTCTGCATCGAATGTAGATCTGTTGCGAATGATCGATTCCTTGAAAGCAACGCTCGCCAAAACAGAACGCCAGCACTCTGCCGAACTGACTCGTCTCAAAGAGGAGAACGCTCGACTGACCGAAACAATGTCAGACTTCCAAGTTCGAGCAGCTTCGCTGGCCGCTGACGAAAGCACACTGGAAAGAGTTTGGAGCAGACGCGAAAGAAGATGGAGATGCAGCGGGAGATCAACACACGTTTGGAGGAGAGATTGGATGAGACGAAAGGGAGGTGGATGAGTGGATTGGGATGAACAAGAAGAAAAGCCATTCCATCGAGACATTCCACACGACCCTTGATCAGCTCACGACAGAGCGAGACACACTCAAAGCCAACCTGACCGCAACAAACCAGTCACTCGACGAATCCAACCAGCGGTGTGCGTCTCATCTCATTCATCGTCTTTGCTCTTCGTTCTTTCATGCCCTTCTCTCATCCATCATTCTCCTTTCTGTTTTCCTTTATTCCCTTCAGCATCTACACCCACTCCTCCGAGGTCTCTTCCCTCCTCTCCCAAAACTGAGCTCGAACGCCTTCTCTCCAAAACTGGCTCATCACGATCGACACATAGGCAGATTGGGTGGGAGTGAGCGAGTCAGCTGCACAACTCGCCTCGATCGAGAAGTTCCACTCAACAATCGTCCCTTCGCGCCAACCGCACTACTTGGATGACATCGGTGACGAGATCGGATCGTATGAGATGCTCTTCACTGAGAGCGACACGAGAAAGGTGAGGAGTCCTCCGCGCTGGAGAAGGGTTAGGAAGTAAACAAGACACGGTTGCAGTGGACCCGAAGCGATCTGCAGTCCCAAACGACAATCGAGCCATCGAAGGATCTTTTTATTTTTCGGGGCTGATGACAGCGAAATTCAAAACGATGAAGAATACATATCATTCATTTCAAACATGTGTTGTGGATTGATAATTTGTGTGGAAATTATGCTTAAATCAGAGAATCAATGAAAGATCATGAAGGATCACACGATCACAGTTCATCAGTCATTGACAAACTCTCCAAATGTGGAAAGTTGAAAGAGAAAGAAGTTGTGATATCTTAAAAATGTAATAAAATAGGAAAAAAGTCGATGACAGGAATCGAACCCGGGTCCGCCGCCTCAAAGTCAATGTACTACCCACTAAACCAAACAGGATCAAAATTGTGTTCTTCTTCAATCCCCTTGTCCTTGAGATTCTTCCCTGTGGCCCGAGATTTTCCCCTGTGATTGAGATTTTCCCCTGTGTTTGAGATTTTCCCTGTGATTGAGATTCTCCCCTGTGATTGAGATACTCCCTGAGATCGAGTTTTTCCCCTGAAAATTGAGACACCCTCCACTACGCTTATGGAAAAAGTCTTCAACAGCACCGCCGCAATCTGCTGTGTTCTCCACGAAAAGGCAGATCGAACCTGACGGATCCAAAGAAGAGTCCCGCCTTCTGAGTTGAACACATGCTCTCCTTGTGGGAGAACGAGGGTTGATGCAGTAAAATCAATTGTGAAGTTCTATCAATGCTTGCAATCAAGCCAGTTGACGGAATGTAGATTCCGGACAGGGCCGAAACAGAGCTGTTTGATAGAATGAACATCGACGAGAGGAACAGAGCATTTCACTTCCCAGTTGTTGAAGTGCATGTGGTATTGCATGACGTGACCACTACTCCACTCAGTCGACACGAGTATGTCCGACTCCTTAGTTGGAGTGTTGGATGGAATCCCCATTGAATACGACAGTATGAACGTCGCTGTTTTGTGCTGCTCGTCAGATCAACGACGATCACTCCTCCATTCCAGCCTGATCAACTTACTGTCTCAAAATAGAACGCTAAGTTCGTGTTCTGTCCAGTGAAGCCGAGAGACTTGAGTGTGAGAGTGCCAGATGGAATATCGAATGCACCATTCGTATGAGTGTGTGTGGCTGCTTTCGTTGTTGGGAGGGGTGCTGGCTTGAGAATCGTCAGTGCGGATGAGCTGGTGATAGTGGAGAGAGTGATGGGAGTTGTTGTGGTGAATGAGCCGATGTGAAGGTCACTCCTGTCGGTGACAGTGTCTCACCCGTGAGGAGATTAGCTTGGACCGCTGCCCCTTCGTCGGAGGTAGTGATCGAGTTGAATGTGCATGAGTTCAGACTTAGTGAACCTCCTGTCTGTATCAGCATGCTGTGAGCAAAGCGAGCAGCGATGACACTTCCATCCAGAACGACATTGGTTTGTTTTGCTGTTCCGCCAGACACAATTGCGAAGGGTGTGATCATTGTGTCACTTTCCAACAGCGGAGAAGAGATTGTGGCTTGTGTGACGATGAGATTGTTGGCAGGAACGGTGAAGAGCGCGGTGACGATGAGGATGTGTCGGAAAGGGCTGTTGTCGTAGCTGAGGTTGAAGCGGCAAACACGACGTTCCTGTGAAGGAGAAATCGATGTTGGACGAGAACGGGTTTGAGCCGAGAGTACGTTGAAAGTGATCGAGCCAACGTTGACCTGTGCCGTTGTTGCGGCGTTCAGCTGGATTGAAAGAAGATGGGTGGAGAGTGATCCAGTGTACTTACAGGTTGGGACACTGATGTAACTGATGTAGACGGACGACAGCGACAACAAGGATAATGAGTTCGCTGTGACTGTCCCTCCCGACACAACTGAGAGGAGGGTCGGCGCAGTGAGGAGGGACGAGTCGGAGAAGGCGACGTTGGTGATGGTAAGTGAGTCTGTGACCTTCACAGAGAGGAGAGGGTTCTACGAGCCAGCATCGTCGGAGACGTTGAATGTGATGTTTGTCATGCTCAGTGTCTTCGTGGTGGAGATTGAGCTTGCTGTGTGTGATAGTGAGTGGGGCAGTTATGGATGCTGACTTTGGCTGGAGAGTTGTACCGACGCGTACACATTCCCGTACAGAACCCCCATTGCCACAACACACACATGATACCCTGCAATGTAAACCCCACTGTATGCTCCCTCGCGAGAAGCAGACGAATCGAGCGTTGACTGTCGGATCGTTTGCCTATCCAGCGATGAACGATGCTGGTGTCAGGTTAGAATCGACATCGGTGCCGTTGATGTAGATGCCTTGTCCCACAGAGGCAGTGTCCTGCTCCACCTTCTGTGAAGAGGTGGAGATGGTGAATGAAGGAGGGTTGGAAGATGGCGTGGATGGCTGCTCCTATGCCCAAGTTGGATGCGATAGAAGAGAAATTGCAGGATGAGATTTCCATCGAGCCTACTGTCATCACAATCAGTCATCCTTTATGTTCGCTGCCAGTTCCTTTCAGTCATCTCAATCAGGTTCCATTGATCAGTGTCCGTCGCAGTGAGTTCCAGTGGAAAATTTGTTGGAGAGAATGTGTTCGTCGTCACTTTCACATTTGTTGTGTTGTGGTAGCTGGGCCTGACGAACACCAATTGGGTTCCTGAAGTATCGGGAACATATATGCCGTCTCAGTGAAGTGCAACTGACCGATTGTTGACAAGAAGACATTTTTCAGCGTCTGATGACATCGTGTTGAACGGCCCAGCTTCAATGATCACTTTTCTGTTGATCCGTCAGTCTTTGGGACGAATGATCAGTATTCCCCTTCTAGCCTGAAATTTCAGCTGTCATCTGTTTCTCCTTCATTCCAGACCATTTCTCCTTCTCTTCCCTTTGCGAATTGGGTCTTCCATTTGCCTTTCTGTTATGTTTCCTATCCAGTCGTCGCGATCCATTGTCGTTGTCATTACTGCGTCATTTTCTCGTAAGAATCCATTTTCAATGTTCATTGCGTTCTTTCTGGTCATTCGAGTGCTTAATTGTGTTTTTTCCTCCAGATCTTCTGACTCGGCTTCCAGCATTCTACCAGCAACATCTTGCCCCAGAAGAGATGGATTCTATAGTCAGAGTCCAATTGTTATGAAAATTGGATCTGTTATTCTCCTTGTTTTCATAACAGTGTGAGATCATGTCGATCGATTTCTGGTCCATTCTCCTAAAGCTCAAATCGAACAAAGTGTAATCAATTCTGTTTGTTCAATGTCACTTAAGATCATAAAAAGTTGCTGAGATGGGAAAGCAAAATTGAAATCATAGGATAGAGAGAAAATGGGAACCAGAAGATGTGAGTCTGCAAAACAATATAAAAGAAGAGATATACATTGTTTCTTTGCAAGTAGAACGGAAACACCAAACGGAGGGAGAGTTGAGACATTGCAAAGTGTAGAATGGAGGATCTTGTCCTGAATGCGAGAGTGGTTCCCTTGTTGACAATGATCGAGACTTCTGATTGATGGACATATGTCCAGAAGAGGCTGACAATGAATTTGAAAGATAGATTGACTATAAATCCGATAAGATCAAACAGATTGGAGTATTTCACAGATGATCGTGAGAAGTTGGTATGACAACCTGAAAAGAGGGATGGTTCGATGAGGTCGAGTATCTGTGGAATAAACGACGGAAATATGTCACGATAGCCGAATTAGAACAGTCAGAAGACACAAAACTGACATTGAGGGAAAGTAGTGTCAAAATATAAAAGATGGGGCAGATCAACGTAAAATGTGATCTGAAGAAGAGCTAAGGTTTTGCCCCAAAAAATGTTTGATCTGAATAAAAGAAATGGTTTTAAACAATAAAATGGAGATGTTCATTCTGTACAAAACTAGCTCAAGTTAAAAGCGGCGGCTGTGTGATCGTTTCCAATGTTCAATGTCAAACAGAGCTGTTGAGTAGGTTGACAAGTTGATTGCCGATTGCTTAGACGGTCATTCATCCATTTTATCAAACAAACTCAACGTTCCACTTGTCCGGTTGTTACTGCCATTTTTGAACAATGGGCCTTTTTCTCTGAGTTTTGATTCTAAATGTTCGCTTCATCAAAACAATGCTGTTGTGAAACTGTTCTTAAGAATTAGTTAACAGGTTGCGAAGATATTGCATCGAAAAGAAATACTCACGGAGATAGATGAGCCATTTTGGTGACGTCAACTTGGATCACCCATAGTGGCATCTTCAGAGGAACAGCTTGCGGTGTGCATGATGATGAAGAGGGACAGCTTGGTATGACGTGGGTCGTAAAATGGAGTTTCGACAACTGCCAGTTTTCAACATTGGAGATAATGTCGCAACCACATTTTGATGAGAGTGCCACAAGTGAAAATGCAGACGGACCCTCACCCAATTTGAACCATCCCAAGATTACATCCGGTCTGATCTCAGAGACAGCGAAGAAACTCTGCGACAGCTCAATGACAGCAGAACAGCACAGATTCCGGCTGCATTGGATCCAATGATTGTTCTTGATAATCCTCCACCGATCAGATTCCCTTGAATCCTTCCACCAATTGAGAAGAAGAAGCGGGTAGACCAACAAAGCGAACGAGTCCCTCCTGAAAAAATAGAAAGCCATCTGTTCAATTCAAAGATCAGTTCAGATCAATGGTCAAAAATGATTTTACGAGCGGAATGACCTACCAAGAACTTGCTGAAAGATGGGATACATGTCCAAGCACTGTGAACAAAATCATTAACGAGAAAGAGCCTCCAAAAACGTGGTGGTTCTGTCTATCGAAAATTAACTCCTGAAATTTCTCGGCTCTCAGATGAACTGCTAAGCAATCCTACAGTGACTGGAAGTCAGCTTGCGGAGAAGGTCTCATCGGAAAAGGGTTTCTGCACCCAAGCACAATCAATCCGCACATCGGGTCCAAAAGAATGGAGAAACACCAGGAAGCAAGAACTTGAGGAAACAAAACTCAACGGATAAATTACATTCACGACTTTGCATTGGCAATCCACTCAGGCTCGCACATCATCTTCATTGACGAAACTCCATTCAAGTCGACAGTCTACAAATCGGAAGGACGATCTCCCGTCGGAATGAAAGTTGTCA
>JARBJD010000588.1:0-31143 GCA_033064195.1 Blattamonas nauphoetae
CTTTTTGAGCTTCGTCCGTCACTCCTTCCCAGACTTAAGCAATCACTTCGGAACTATAAATCTCCACTCAGCGCTGGATTACTCGTCTGTCTGCTCTCCACGCGCCCCAAATCCAGCTCCCAGTGGACACACTCATCACGACGTCGACACAGATCGGGCAGACATCACTCGCATCGCTCCAGACATCGCCGTTCATCCTCCCTCGTCTCTTCGTCATCAGACACAACGGCATGGTATTCGAGGCTGCTCGAAGGGAAGGCAGTGTCTCGACTTCTCTCCTCAAACCAACTGCCAACAGAGCCAGTGAAAGTGTCTCGTCAATCGCGACTCCCTCTCGTATGCCTCTCATCGCTCTGACACCAAGTCCACGACCGTCACACCTTCAAACGGCGCGTCGTCTGATCGTCAGACTCAAGAAAAACAGGAGTGATCGGCAGCCTCGACAGACGATCTGCACAGCCAGAACCCACTCACACAGCCAACACCGACATTTTCACGGTTCTCAAGCTGTGCCGAGAACTACACTAGAGAGGCACACTGGAAGGAGTTGCCATCGCGTTGGGTGTTGTTTTCTTGTCGAACTTGTTAACATTATCTGTCCTTTAATTTCTCATCATTGAGCCATCGGCATCTCTTCCATTTTACCTCGTAATTTGAGCTATGTACCTTATAGTGACCATTGTTTCCTGAACTCGTGAAATCAAGCTCCATCGGTGTGATCAACCCATTGCCGCACTTTTCTTCAGAATCGGAGAAATACAACTCAAATAAGGTTTTGCCCCAATTTTTATGTTGATTTTGAAAAAAGAGTAAATAAATCCAATAAAATGGGTGTCGATTCTGAGTGGGAACGACCCATCTGGAATCATCTCAACACCTGTCTGTGCAACCTTCGAAAAAGTGGTCCAGCAGAGGGAATGAGATTCAGAAATGGGCTCAACTCTTAGTATGTTTTTTCCGACTGCTGCTAATTTTGATAACCAACCTGGTGCCATTTATGTAAAATAAAAACTGGAACATAAACAAATTATAATCCTTTGAATTGAATTTTTGGAATTTGACGACTGGGGCATATCATCGTTTGAATACCGTCCATTTCGTGGAGGTTCATTATCTATCATCTGTTGTTGTGGTGCTCGATTGATTGCTTTGTTTTGCTGGTACATCATCCATTCCGCCGGAAGCCACTGAGGATTCCTCCTGCTGTTTGTCCAAACTTGTTGTTTGTCTGTAGAGAGCAAGCCACCTCAACCTGAAGCAGTGATGGAGCAAGCGGTTTGATGAATTGAAAGAACTGTTTGCCAATATTTTGAGTTTGTTGAAACTTCCTGGTGCCATTTATGTAAAATAAAAAATACAATTCATTAATTTTTCTAACGAGGAATTGCCTTTGTCAATGAAATTCCATAATTGAGTATAGTGTTGTATGCTTCGTTGAAGGCAATGCTCATATCTTTTCCACCAACAAGAATCTTGAAAATTGTTCGAAAGATTGGTAGTTTATTCAGACATAGACGCACATCAGACAAATCATCCAGTTCGATCACCACATCATTGATTCCAGTGAGTGTCGCAATCAGTGCACATAAATCACTTTGGTTTGTGATCAGTTTCTTCGATGGTTCAATGAGATTATTCAGTAGTTTCTTTTCACAAGCAAATGCATTCTTGTAAACAAGCAATAATTGATCTTTGAATGCTGCAATGTTGGATGTGTACTCACGAAGTGGGATTGAACGACTTTGGATTGGTGCTGATGGATAAATCTCAAGTGGTGGTGGATCATACGTTCCTGGAACATTGTCTAGTTCGACATTCGCGCATTGTTCATTTCGATCTTCGAGTTTTGATCTTCCAGAAGATGCTCCTTTGTTATCGATGATCACATTGTTGGTGATTGACGTTGGAACTGAAGAAGAACTTGTGTGTTTCGTAAATTGACAACTTAGAATTGGCTGCATCACTTTCTATAAAAATAAAAAATATATATTTATGTTTTTAATCACTCATATCTTTCTCCAAGTGTGCGAATCGAGAATATTCAGGCATATGTCCTGTTTGGTATCTTCCGATATCTCCGTTCTTGTTCGGTACGCTGCAGTTGTCTGTTCGTTCACAAATGTTGAGATGTTTGCTGAATAACGACCAAGGAAAGTTTGCAGATCTTCTGTTTTGTGATGATTTCGAGAAACTGTGGATGAATCTGTTCCTTAAACGCTTTTCTTGCTTTCGTTCTCTGATGATCTGGATTTGAACTGATGAAACCTTCAACATAATCTTCAAGCCATTGATCCCACATCTTTGATGCAATTTTAGACTGAATGGAATTGAAAACCATATTGTCCAACACTCCTTTCCCAGTGTCTGCAGGTTGTTCTCGACTGGCTCGATACAGCTTCAAAACATTGGTCATGAATTCACCAACAGCTTTCTTCATTATTGCATAAGGTTGTTGTGATCGTTGTGCCCATTTCTTGGTAGTTGACTTCACGATAGCTTCCAGGCAAAGCGTATTCTCCAGTCTTGAGGAAGTTGTTGTGCAGCTTTGATTCTTCTTCCATGATCTTGACGAAATGATGAGTATGGAGTTTGTCTTCGCATATCTGGTGTTGGATTCATTGAATGGTATGTCTCGACGACAGGTCGACTGTTGTATGATGCAAGCATGAAACCATTCGCTGCAACCAGATCTCCATTGTCTCTGTCGTAGACCATCACATCAGGAACTTTTCCATGTTTTTCCATCTGAACCGTCCAATTTTGTCCAGTCCTTTCAATGTATTCCAAAGCTGATGGAACACTACTGAGTGCAGAATTGAATTTGGTGCGAATGTCATCATCAGCATAGATTCTTTTCATTGCATCCAAAGCCCCCTGATCATATCTCATTTTAGGTTTTTTCGCTGGTGCCTTTCTCTTTGCAGGAATGTATTGTATCTTCGACATTGTGTTTTCATACAAAATAAAAAATCCAAAACTATATTTTAATTAGAGAGAAATCATAAATGAAAAGAATGAATTCCATTCTAAGGGCACAGCCCGTATCTTCAACAACAAAACCTTTGGTTTCGCGGAGGGTGGAACCCTCTTCTCTAACAGCATACGTGAATGCAAAACTGAGTGAAGCGTCTAATAGGAATGTTCTCATGAAGTTCAATCACAGATTCATCCAGACCTAAATTTCAATCGCAACAGTGTCAATGTCCTCGTTGGAAACAGAGGAAGTGGAAAAACATTCAATGCTCTTCGAGAGGTTGCCAAGCTCCAGAATGTTCAAGTCAGAAACGAACTATTCCATTTGTTTGTCTTCGTCACTGATAAGAACATTGATCCAACCTTCGATAAGTTCAAACCAATACTGAATGTTCCATTTGTGAAAGTGAAATATGAAGATGCTCTACCATTTCTGTTGGAACTCTCTGAATCAAAAGCTGCGTATGAAGAGATCATAGACAACCAGTGGCAAGACAGAATAACTGATGAGTGTCGAGAGGATCTCTTTGACTCACTTTACATTGACGATTTCTCAGTGAAGAATCTCCAAACGATTATCCTTCTTGATGACTGTCGTAGAATCCTAGGTGAACGTAGAACATCCAAAAATAGAATGACAATGATGGACTTACTACTGGAGAATCGACAACCAAAGTTCACATTCTTTCTGACGATGCATGAGCTCTTCAGTTTGTCAGCAGATATGAAGTCCAATATCGATTCGATGTGGATCTTTGGAGGGTTCAACAAAGAACGAATCAGTCGAGTCTATCCTCAGTTGAACTCACCAATTGACATTCGACAATTCTGGAATGTGTATCAACGAAAACAAAATGTGAAGCAGTCATTCTTCGATACAACACTGATGGAGTTGCTCTGACAGAGATCAACAAAGAAGGATTAAACCGAACTGTCCGTTAACTCTTGGATAAGGTTCCCAATAGTCTCGTCAAGACTTCGAAGCCTCATGCTGAGTGTGTCTGTCAGTGTTCGAATTGATTCTTCAATGTCTGAAAGTCTTTGATCAATCGAGGTGAAGTGGAGTCACCGTTGTTCTCATTGCTTGCCTTTCTCAGTGCTATCTCACCTCTTATTTTTGTGATTCTGTATCCATCAATTCTGATTAACCTGTTCAGTTTCTGAGTTGTGAATTTATTCAGTTCTTCTCTATTCTTTTCCAAATGTCTCTGAAAGTCATAGATGTTTTCAAAACATTTCTGTTCAGGATCAAACGGTTCTAAAATTTTCAGTGATGACATTTAAATGGAATAAAAATATTCGAAACAGTTTTGATTTAAACTATATTGAACTCATTAATGAACTCAGGAGTTAAATTGTCAATTGAGTCTGCATGGAACTTTGTGTGTTGAATCGGAACGTACACTATTTTTGGTAGACATGTGAGTCCATTCAGAAGTTTAGCTACAACATTTCCGTGTTTGTACTCAATGAATTGTCCAACAAACTGAAACTGTCTTCGCTTCTTCTGAAACTTGGCAACAGTCTTGTTCAAGTCAAGGTGAATCAACAATACGTTTCCTGGCTTGTATCGCCATAGCAGCTGTGTTGTCTGCTGTTGTTGGATGTTCTTCAATTGCTCTTCACAACTGGAGATATACAATGCTTCGATTTCACGATTGTTTTGTGCTTGCTGTGGAGTGAACTTGTTCCAGTACGCTCGATGTGGAGTCATGTTGTAGTATTCCACCATCTGATTCATCAATGAATGATTTGCCATTTGTGTTGCATTGTCTTGGAATCCATCTCTGATTGTTCTGATCACTCGATCCACAACTCTGTTGTGATTTGTGAAAGGTGAACTTGTGAAATAAGTGCTGACCTTTTGTTTCTTGAAATACGTTGTTGCTTCTCCACTTGTCCATGCTGCTTCTCCATCACCACGAATGTTGTTGACATGTACACCACGATAATTAATCAGATCATTGATTGCAGTCTTGACTTTGCTCCATGATTTATCCAGGACAGGAATCACAACAAGGTACTTAGTGTTTATGTTGATGGCAAATAGGTAAATCTGAAGTACTGTTTTCGACGTTGGTGATTGGATAAAGACAAGATCAATTTCCCAGGATCCAAACTTGGGAGAGAAGTACGGTCTGTCACATTTCTGTGGAACCTTTTTGTCTGATGTCTGATGTGGATCTCCAGTGATGTCTTTGGACATAAATTGTATCTTTGATCGAAACGGATATTGTATTTTTGTCACGGCTTTTGGAATCGTTGGTTGATCAATCATCAATGTGTTACCTCCTTGTTCCCTCCTTATTTTCCGAGGATGTGTAGAATCCCATCGGTGAACATATTCATCGTACCATTCCTGAAATGATCTTCCACCAAATGGGATTTGTTTAAGATGTGCTAAAATGAACTCAGTTTCGTCATTTCCGAGAGTTCTGCTTACGTGTGAAAGAATGAACATGTTTCGATTCAGTTTCTTTGATTCAACGATCTGTTTGTCAATGAATTCTTCCATTTTCTGTTGATTGTCCATCATTGAATTCTCTGCTTTGATTTGTTCCTCCTCTGAATTGTCCTTCTGTTGATGGTCAAAATAGCCTTTCACTCGTTCCAACATTCCCAGCACTTGCCTTGTCGTTGGTTCGACCTTGTTGATCTCTCTCACATATGGCACAAAACCTTTGTCAATCTTCACAATTGTTTGTGGATCTGGTGACTTGGGAATCAGTGGATCATCATCTTCAAACCTCATCTCTTTCATTGGAAATTCATATTCTGAACCAATTGATGTCGGGTTTCTCTTCTGTCCAGAATGATTGGAGATTCAGGAGGTTCAATAGCAATTGGTTGGGGAAGTTGTGTTGGAATTACGATGGCTGGTGGTTGATTAAAATGAATATTCTGTGATTCCTGATAATACTGTTGATATGCTCTGTACGCTTGTCTTGCAGTGTTGTTACTAAGGATCCATCCGGTGAATTGTTTCACAAATCTTTGAACAACTATTTTTCCATCAGCAATGTTTAAATCAGGAGGTAATTCTCCATTCAGCCAGTCATTGAAGTATGTCTCATCATTTGCGTCGTATTGTCCATTTGAATCATTGACATGATAGGTTGGTAGAATTTGCGAAAACGTCAATGTGACTCTGTATATTTTAGTCTCGGAATGGAACGTATTGTCCAGGAGTTTCTTCACTATTTGATCAATTTGTTTTGAACTCAAAAATGGTCTAGCCATTTCAACAAAAATAAAGTTTGTGTTTATTCGATTATATAATCAGTTGCTTTCAGTCCATGAATGAATGGAGGACACGATTCATTTTCAAGTACGATTGCCTTCAGATGTATTCCACTGAGACTGAGTTTTTGCTGTTGTATTTTCGCAATCTCAAATCCATTGCTGTCATCGTCAGAATGAACTCTTCTCGTTTGGAAGTTCAAGGTTGTTGTCACTGTTTTCTCTCCGTTCAGGCACTTCACATAATCGTCACTTGTGATATTTGTTTTCTTCAGTGACACTCCTTTGATTTTGCATTTCTCATCTAGTGAGTAACACTTGGGTGCAAGACAGATCATCTGTTCACCTTCCTTTTCAATTGCTAGTCCCAACAGCTTCTTCTCATCATCGACACCTTTTTCAGGATTGGGAAACCATTCATTTTTGTGAGCATCATAGAATTCCTTATCAGCAATAACATGTTCAAATTGTTGATGGATTCCAGCATTTGGATCTCCACTAATTGCCCAAAAAGCAGAATCAGTATCACCCTCACAGAAATGAATCTTGTTCATGTCTAGACATTTGTACATGAAGTTGTAGATGAAATTTAGATACCAGAACTTGGCATTGTCGAGTGTGAACACCGCTTCTTGCAGACATGTTTTGCACGATGCTTTCTCTCTGTCTTCGATCACAATGTAGTTGTCCTCATTGATCTCTCTTGTTGCCACAAATCCTTTCATCATCTGTTTCAAGTATGTTCTCTTCTCATTGCAGATTGTGATTGAGTTGTACTTCTCAGTGTTCATTCCATCGTATCCGTAACTTCCATTCAAGTTGGTCTTACAGAATTGTTCCTTTCCCTTGTTTCCAACCTTCATTGCTTCTATTCTATCGTTCATAAATGATGTCACGAACGGTTCAAATCCAGCGTGTCTCGAAAACACCATCACACTCTTAACGTCGTCCACAATGAAGTGACAGTAGTCGATGAGGAACCACAGATAGTATGTCGAAAAGAACATATACTGATCGTGTGTGCTCAAGAGTTGGGTCAGCTTTCTTTGTTTGTCATCAGTCTTCAATCCATGTTTCTTCATCAACGAATACGTCTTCTCTCCAATGTTCTCTTCTGTCGTATTGACAATGATGTTTCTGAAGATTGGTGGGAAGTTAATGAAATCATTTATGGATTTCTCGTCGATGTGTCCTTTCAGTTCTGCAACAAACAGTGTCTTCTGATTCTTGTTCTCGATGATCTCCCGACATTCTTTGTCTCCTGTGGCTGTGTACAAACATCTTCCTGGCATGTACATTCTGTGTTTCGTGTATGGATTGTTCTTGTTCTTGATTGATGAGAAAGCACTTGGATAAAGTGAATTGAAGTCAACGCCGCAGACATGAGTCATTTTATGTTCTGTATCAGTGGAAATAACCTTACCGTTTTCGAACTTGAAGTGATTGATTGGTGTCCCGTTTTTGATGTTCTGTCGATGTTGAACATTCGATAATCCACCAGTCACTGCTGCTCTCAGTTTGTGATATGTTTGCTCGTGTGTCAGAGTCATTGGGAGTGATTTCCAGATGCAGTACTTCTTCAATTGAATTCTCAATCTTGTGAGATATTCATCATGGTCTGACTTGTAGGTGTTGCAGTAATCACAGCAGATCTTTACGTTCTCTTTTGAATGTCCTTTCGAATTGTCGATTCTATCCAACGTTGGTCGGACTGCTTGTGTGAAGTGACATTTGCAGATGTAGCATACTCTCTTGCACTGTTGAACAAACCAGTCGTAGTCTGATTCAGTGACATTGTTGGTTGTATTGCGATGGGCTTTCTGGTCTTGATACCTGAATCCTTCAACTTTGTATTTCCAGTATTGTTTGGTGATCTTGATTGGTCCAGATTCGTCACATTCGTTGTAGTCAGCATCAATATCAAAGCCTTCGTACGCACAAGCATACTTGATTGCAGAAGCATTCGCTGATAAAGAGAGATTGTGCAACATATCCACTTTGTATTGGAAGTTCAAATCGATCAGATTGTCAAGTGGTGCAATCATACATTCGACGTCTCTAATCTTGTAGAACTTGAGGTACTCCCAACGGTTCTTGAATCCTCGCTTGTTCCAATCATCAAGGTACATTTGGTAATCGGTATCAGACATTTCACTGTTGTTCAGACTGGAATAGAATTCATACTTGGAGAATGGTTCTTGTTTGCTCAACACTGCATCATAGTCTGATGAGTCGAATGATTCGTAAGCAAAGAATGATTTCTGAAGCGTTGTATTTCCTCCAAAAGCCTTCACTGCATTGTCCAAAGTCATTGGTCCAGTGTATGACATCATGTCAATGAATCGAAGCACTTGCTGTGTTCTCTCGTGTCTGATCAATACTTGTTTGTACTTGGTTGTTGATCCAAGAAAGCTCACCACTTTCCAATTCTTGTCAACGAGATCACGGAATATGAGATTGATGTCGAATCTGGAACTGTTGAATCCAATCACACTGACTTCATTTTGTGAAGGAATCTCTGGGTCTTCATATTGATTGTTCTCTCCTACTGTTTCTGCAAACTTGAAAAGATCTCTGATCCATTGCTTCACAAAGTCTTTTCCATTTCGAAGTTCAAAGTAGATTGATTGAACTCCTGATTTTGTTTTAATTGCTGATGCAACAGAGAGAGGTTTCAAATGTGAGATCAGTTGAGTGTTGTCATCAGAGAATAGATTGTCAAGAATGAGATCTTCCATTGTTTCGAAATCATAAGTGATGTAGTACTGCGTTGGTTTGAATTCGTCTTGTCTCTTGTGTGCCATCAGAAATTCATGAGTCTTGTTGTTAAGAATGTGTGGTACATATGGCCTTGGCGTTTTATCAAGTGAGATTTTCTTCACATGTTTTCCATCAAGTTCCTTACATTCGGCAAGATGCTTCTCGTAGTATCTCTTGAAGTTTGTATCCTTCACTTGGAATCCTCTCGATTGACAGAATGGACAGAGTTTGTATCCAGTGAGTTTCTCAGGATCAACAATGAACATCACATGAACGAGAGTTGCGGTGAGCGGAATCATCAGAAGTGGAAGAACTCTTGCATCATCATTCTCGTTGATGTACGATTGACTGAGGAAGTACCGCTTCTTGTCTTCATCGAACTCATAAATGTGAACAGTGATGTTGAATACTTGCATTGCTCTCTCTAAATCACATGCAATATCAAATCCAGGATATTGTTGAAGATGTGGAGTCAATTGTCGAGACTTCAGATGTGTGAGATTCATCCATTGTGCGAACAATCTGTAGGCTTCACTGTTCCTCATATTGATGGAGATTTTCTCGCCTTTGACATCTTGAAGTGAAAGGAACGATAGTGCTTGAAAGAAGCAGATGTTGTACTCGGAATCAATGTATCGAACATTTCTCGTTTTGATGTGTTCAGTTAGAATGGTGTTGGCTTTTCCTGCAACTGGAAATCTGTAAACAGCAACAAGAATGGAGTGGAATGCAATAAACATCGTCTTTGTGTCCATCAGTGTTCTCTCCTGTGATTCTTTGATCAGATTGATCGCATATTTTGAATACTCATCGATGTCTGCTTCACTTCGTATCACCGTTGGGAAACTCTTCGATGTGTTCTCCAATTCTGGTCTGAAGTCTTTGTATGTTGTCTCATCTTTGTCTTTTCTTTCAACGATCTTTCCAAAGTCGATACTGATCTTGAATGGACGATCCTTCTCTTTTTCATACACTGCATTGATGAAGGTTGTGATTTCCTCAACATTCTTCAGATGGTTGTGAAAGTACAGCTGATACGGTTTTCCATTGTCACTCACTTTCTCGATCTCATTCTTCTTGAACTTCTTTCGTGAATTTGTCAGACACTCATTGAATCCAAGTTTGTCTCTTGGTTCAGCGAGTAAGATACATTCATTGAATCCATCAAATTGCTTCACTTTTCTTGTTTCCATTTGTTCATTTTTCTTTTGAATGATCAACAGATTCTTCATCCAATGATCCATCAACTTCTCCTCAATTGATTTGAGCTTCCGTGTGATCTTGAACACTTGCTTTTTCAATTCAGTTTCGTTCACTCTTGGATTTGCTTTCATGTCTGCGATGATTACATTTTTATCCTCTTCATTCATCATTGCGTTGTTGTTCTGTTCATTCTGTCTCTGAATCAATGTTCTTTGTTCGATTTGTCGTTGATGTCTCACTTCGTTCAGGAATTTTGGAATTAAATTGATATTAAGATATGCTGTTGGATTAGGATTTCGATATCCAACATCTGGGTGTTGAAGCATTGCCAGGAGAAATGAATAGTGATGTTGCTTGTATGGACTGTCAGGTTTGTATGTTCGACCATCTGTAAATGCGAATTGAGTGTTTGGAAAGAGTTCTCTAACCTCTCTGATTTGTTCCTTCACTTTCCAGAGTTGTGTCATTTACTACAAATTAAAAAAATAAAAAATAAAAAAAGTTGAGTGATTATTTTGACTTTCTCAAATGTGGCTTCTTCTTTGCTTTCAGCCATGAATCTAGTCGCACTTTGAAAACTTCAGTACCACCAATTTCTCGATAGGTAAATGGGGTCAGGACTTGCTTGTACTCACCAACGAGCTCACAGTTGTACTTCCTCAGTTCATTCTCCACAAACGATTGAGTGTAGTGTCGACGTTGTGACATGTGTGGTCGGTTTCCTTGATTCCACAACTTTGGCTTAATCCTCCACTCAACACCTTCATGAACATAGATTACTGGTTCTGTGCTCCGGACATACTCAGAAACAAGTTCACAGTTCTCTTTTTTCATTGATTGAATCAACTTTTCTCTCGGGTTCATTTTATACAAAATAAAAAAGTCAAAACAATTTTAGAAACAATGAAATTATGTTCAATCACTTTCTGTGTATTTTACCAACATATTCTACAACCGAAAATGTCAAGAACAGCCTATTTCATATTTCAAGGATGTTTGACAAAATATGGGGAATGATCCGAATTCGACAATCCTTCTTTCTTTCTGCTTTTATGAGTTTTGAAACCTGCGGATGCTCGGCATCGTCACAGTATGTTTCATTTTTTCTCTTTCTCTTCTGTCATTCATTCTCCTTCTTCTTTATTCTCTTCTTCTCTTTGTTTCACTTCCTCTTGTCACCATTTTTCATATTCACCTCTTTTCCCTCTTTTTAGGTTCGATCTCAGTCATCTTTCCAACTTGGAACTTTCCAGTAATATTGAGTATGTCACTCTCATTCTCTTCTTTCTTTCTTCTGTTTTCTTCCATTTTCATATGTTTTGTTCCTTCTTTTCTTCAGGTATTCTCAGATTGAACAGATCATCGATTGCATCGTTTTTTACCTTGTATGTTTCCGATTATCGCTTTAAACACCTTTCTTTCTTCTCTTCTTTTCTTTCTTCAACTTGTTTTGATTCTCGTTTTCTCACTTTCACCTCTTTTTACAACTTTTTAGGTTCGATCAAGATTGCCGCGACATCTTTGCACTTTTCCGTCTTCGTCATCATTTCGTTCTTATTCTCTTCTTTCTTTCAGCTTTTCACTTTCATTTTCATCATTTCCGTCTCTTATTCTTTCCTAGATCATACCGTATTGAACCGATCAACAACTTTCACACTGTCTCATTGTATGTTGTCTCTTCTCTCTTAAAAATACCTCTGTTCTTCTCTTTTTGTCATTTGATCAATTCCTTTCCTCTTCATTTTTTCATGATCATCTTTCTTTTCCCCTTTTTAGGATCGATCTCTGCCTTCGTCATATCTTTGCATTTTGGGATGTTATTGAACTTTTCACGTTGATTTTCCTCTTTATTTACTCTTGTTTCACCTGTTTTTATTTGTCTTGTCACTTCATTTTCGTTACTTCTCATTTCATGTTTTGGTCACTTCTCCGTACTCATTTTTTCATTGTTTATTCATTTGTTTCACTTCACTCATGTTTGTTTCACCTTAACCTTCTTTTCCTCAATTACACTAATTTTTGTTACCTCATATTCCCTACTTGTCACGAGGATCCGACGGATCGCGGTCGGCTTCAGATCTTCGTCTTCGAACCTCTCATTGAACATTTCACTCGATTTTTTCAATCTTTTCTGTTTTTTAATGCAATGAAAAGGGGAAGATTGACTCTGTTTACACTATTCACGTCAAATTTCACGTCGTTATCACGATCTCCACTTCACTGTTCACTATTGTACTTGCTCACTTCATTTTACCATGTTTCACCTTCTTTTACCCTTCTTTTTCGAAATCTTTCATGAAAACTTGAACATTGTGATGTGTCAAAGAGGACCAACGGTCCGAAAAAAGCGTCATGAAATCAGTGAAATGAGAAGGAACGATGAATGAACGAAAGTGAAAACGGGAAGAGTGAAATGAAAGAAGAAAGACGTTGAAGTGATTGGAACGTAAACAAACAGTGAAATGTTAAGAACGAAAAAAAGACAAAAAAGTGAAATTTTGAAAGAACTAATGAACCAAAAATTCTGAAAATTCAGCCACAGCCTTCTCGAATGGTGAGAACGGAAGGGCGATAGGTGTTAATTCGAGAAAAAAGTGATGTGAGGAAAAGTAGTGTGAAAATGTGACGTGAAAAAGGTGTGTGCAAAAAACACTATATAAGAACACAAGCCGTGCGGGGACGACTTATGTTCGTTAAAATGCTTGAAATATGAAGTGATTGAAGCGAAAACAGCGAAAACCAAAAATTCATGAAAAAAAGTGTGAAAGTGATGAACATGAAAGTGAACATTCGGAGATGCGCCAAAGGGCGTTTCCGAGCGTTTTGAAGTGCAAGATCGTCATTAGACGATGAAAGCTGACCTGAACATGATAACAGAGAAAGCGAATACCGTTTTTCTAAAATTCGGAAAAATTCGAAAAAATCATGGTGGGTCGGATCAAACTTTTTTTTCGAAAGTGTTTTTTCGCGAAAATTTCCCCATTCAAAATGATGAACTAATTATGTGGAGTCATAAAAATATGTTTTAGAGATATAGCGGATCATAGTAGCAAAATATGAGCATCGACTTTTTCGACCTATTTTGGACCACAGAACGGTACGTAGCGCCACGAATTCCCAACCGATTTTCATCGGGCCTGTTTTGATCGACGACCGACAGTGTCCCCGAGATTGTAGAATTGTTTTCAGAATTTTTTGAAGTGCTTCAACTGTTGGTTTCAATGGATTTGTGTTAAAAATGGAAAACACTTGAAAAATCGATGTTGACCAGAACATTTTTTGATCTCATTGTTGACAAGAATCAATTCAAACAACGTTCGGAATCATTCAAATCGTTTCTGAGCATTTGAAGGTCAGGTGGACCTCTCAAATAATTGCTGATGGTTCAATTGGGGTTTCTGGGAATGTCAAATTGCTTTGAAAGAACAACAGAATGATCACACCGATTGTTGTGTCAATCGGCACGATGATTTTGCCCAGTAGTACCGTCTATACCAACGTGGTTCCCAATTCGTTCTATACACTACTATTGTATACTACCTGGACGATTTACTCCTAATTACAAAGACGCAGCAGGAGTCTCATTTCAAAACCAGAGAAGCGAAGCGGAGGATGGAGGAGTTGGGGTTTATCATCGCAGAGAACAAGAGTTGCTTAGTCCCATCGCAGGAGGTGGAGTTTTTAGGGTGGACCATCAACTCAGCCAATCGAACCGTGAGGATCACGGAAACGAGGAAGATGAAAGTCCTATCACTCCTCAAATTGATGACGAGTCGATGCATCGAGAGGAAGACGATTCCGACAAAACAACTGTCCAGTCTGATTGGAACCCTCAGTTTTTTACGGACGTCCGTCCCAGAAGCAAGCTTGTACCTCCGAGAAATGCAGACGACGTTGCATCGAGCAGTTCGCAAGGCTGGCTGGAATGGTTCCTCACTCTTAACCCCGGTTCTGTTAGGAGAGATCCACTTTTGGAAACACAGGATCGAGAAGAACGATCCACTCAACTTCGCTCCCAAAACAAGTCAGGCGGTGCTCACAACAGATGCAAGCCCGTCCGGTTGGGGTGCAGTCCTGGTTCACAACGGCTTGGAGACGTATGTTCACGGAATGTGGAACGAGATGGAGAAACAGCACACAAGCAATTGGAAAGAGACTGCTGCGGTCGGCAGCAGCATCCGTCAACTCCAACCTTATTTCAAACAGAATCAAATACATGCAATATCCGTCCAATCGGACAGTACAGCTGCGGTTTACAACCTCGGAAAGAAACGAGCTGGCCAGACGCTCAAACAGATTACCAGGAGCGTCCTGAAGACAGCCGAGCGAATGCAACTCCTCTTTGTTTCAGTACAACACATTGCGGGAAAGTCGAACTCGGTTCCGGACGCTCTCTCGCGACTACCTCCACAGGGAGAATTCCATCTCCTCCCGGAAGTCCTCCAGAGACTAAAACAGGAATGGAACTTCGTTCCGCTAGTCGACTTATTCGCCAGCAACAAAAACAAACAATGTCCAGTATATTGGAGTCGATTCGAGGACGGACACGCAGCTGGAAAAGACTCTCTGTCCGTCAGTTGGAGCGGGATGACTCATCCTCTCCTTCACCCTCCGGTGTCATTGATAACACGAGTTCTGATGAAAGTTCAGTTGGAGAGGCCATCGAACGCGGTGATCATCACTCCGCTATGGCCCGGACAGACTTGGTCACATCTCCTCCACTCACTCAACCCAACACAGATCATCCTCGGCCCATACAACACCCTTGCGATGCTAGACACTCCGAACAGGGAGCACAAACTCCCACCAGGGATGATGATGGCGTCACTAATCAACCCCGAAACTATCCAACCATTACCTTCATCAGAGAATTAGGTCAATCGGCAGGGTGGAGCGAGGATCTCATCGTCTTGCAGGAAAAGAAATACAAACGTCCAGAAGCTTCAGCTCGATCATGGAAGATTTTCAAAGCATATTGTGTCGAGATGAATCTCTCGAATGAGTGTCTCGTCGACAAATCCACAAATATCCATGTCCTCTTGGGTGAATTCGCTCTCTTCCTTGAAAAGAAATTCAAACAGTCACCGTCCCGCCCTCCCCTCATCATGAGTCATGTGAAATCAACGCTACAACTCTTCCACAAGAGCCTCAGCCTGGATAACACACCACTGCGATCCATTCAACGACTGATTGCTAAACGAAATCCAAGGAAGAAGGGGGCAAAATATAAGCAGATGTGGAACATCAACGCGATTCTGGATTGGGTTCTCAACTCAAATGAAGAAGCGAAGAAGAATCAAGATCTACATCAAACAAGAACCTTTTTAGTGGTGTTCGCCTATCTCTGCTGTCGTCAGGAAGAACTCATCAACTTGAAGTGGACTGACATTGAATGGTCCTCGCCTTCGACAAAGACAACGAAACGTTTAGCCACAATTAACCTTCGCTTGAAACAAAATCAAGATGTGATTGAACCGAAGCTCCTTCTCGACGAGGGTTCGCCTGAACTGTCTCCTTTCGTTGCACTTCAGGTTCACCGTGGGAATCTCCGCCGTCAAAAGGGTCGCCTCTCCTCTCTCTCCTTTTTCAACGAGGACCATGTTTGGATCGATTGGAAGACAGGGAGACGCCTGAGAATCTCGCACCTAAACGAAGCCATCAAGTCGGTCTTCAATCAAATTGGAATCCCCAGATACTTCGGCGCCTATACCATCAAACATGCGGCTGTTAGTTATCTGCGTCTCCGCAAGCACGTCGCTCGGTCTGTCCTTAACACTCACGTCGGATGGGCGACCTCGTCTCGGATTGCCGACGAATACTATGCAAGGGAGATTCTCGTCGAATATACCGGGAAAGATCACGCAGAAGCTTGGTGGCAGCCACTCATCGTGGGGTCACGGTCCAAAAGGAATCGTCAACACTGACCGATTCAATCTGAGCTAGTTTTGTACAGAATTAACACCCTCATTTTATTGTTGCAAAGCATTTCTTTCATTATATTCAAGCAGTTTTGTGGGGCAAAACCTTATCTCTTCATCAGATCACATTTTGCGTTGATCCGACCCATCTTTTCTTTTTTCTTCCTCCATTCTCTCAATATCCGTTCTTATGTCTTCTGACCGTTCTCATTCGGATGTATTAGCCTCTTTCCGCCACTAGTTCCTCAAAGACGCGATATCATCAAACAATCCCTCTTTTCAGATTGTCAAACCAACTTCTCACGATCAACCGATGAAACCTGCAATCTGTCTGATGTTTTTGGATATATTGTTAATATTTCTTTCAAATCCATTGCCAGTCTCTTCTATTCATCTGTCCATCTCTCAAATGTCTCGATCGTTGTCACCGTGGAAACCACTCTTGTTGTCAGGACGAGATCAGACTTTCTGCCCTTCACGAGTCAAAATCTCTCGCATGTTTTTGTCTTTTCCCAGATTTTTGCGAAGAAACAAAGAATATTTCTTTGTACATGTTCTTTTGCCGATTCACATCTTCAGGTTCGCATTTTCTCCATTTACCATGATTGTAATGTTTCATCGTCATCTCAGTGGCTTTTTACGATCATCAGTCACATAGGACAAACATAGTCAACTACACATTGTTCGAGTTACTCTTTGGGATGATGAACCAGATTTCGATCGACCAGATCTCACTTTTATGAAACGAAGGGGAAGAGCTGATCCAACGTATCATGACTATGGGGTATTGGATATAGACTACATCCTTTCTGGAGCCAGATTATTCCGCTATCATGATGGAGGACGAGTCTGGAGATCAGGATAAAGAAAGCCAA
Organism: Blattamonas nauphoetae; assembly: GCA_033064195.1. Lineage (NCBI taxonomy): Eukaryota > Preaxostyla > Oxymonadida > Blattamonas > Blattamonas nauphoetae. The sequence continues at coordinate 16,970 of JARBJD010000588.1, forward strand.
GAAGGACTTCAAGACAACAGAACGAACACGAAAAGCATGAAAAAAGATGTCTAGCACTTCAACGAAACAACTGGAAACATCATTCTGCACAGCTGACATTCGATTAGCATTGCCGATGAATACAAATGAACCCATGCTCATCCAGTGGAAATGGAGGAGATATTTCAGTTGCACAGACAACAGAAACCTTTACAGATGATTCTATCACACCGTTTGCTGGATGTTATGCAGTGATTGGGGGAATAATCGTTGTTGATCTAACAAACCAAACATTCCAGCGAGGAAGGCGGAACATGGCGAATGGGAATGAGAAAGTGAAAGGAACAGGAAAACGGACAGTCGAGCGAGTCTGAGCGTCAATTGAGACGTCGGTGAGTGCCTTCCATCGGAGAGGCCACACTTTCTCCATGAGACGACGAGCTCGTCTTCAGATCGGCCTTCAACCGCAAACGAATATCCCACTCTCAACAGACACACTCGCCATGTTCTCCAATCCTGACGAGGGACAGCAAACTGCATCGATCTCTCCAACTCTCTTGTCGTTTGCTCTCTCACTCCGCGAGATCCTCGAATCAGTCCCACTCGCATCGGTTGGAACAGCATATCAAATTGCTGTCAACGACCTCCGACGAGCTGAAAGGGAGCTCGGCCAGAACAAAGAAATGGAACAAGCAAATCCTTCGCAGGGAGACCAACTTGAACAAGTCAAGTCATCAGCTCAGACTCGTTTCATGCCAAATCGGGAATATCTCGCCGTTTCGCTCAGAGGACCGCACAAAGACAGACTCGTCAGCGAATTCCATCGATTTGGAATCCCATTTAAGATGGCTCCTTCGCCCATCGACAACACTTCTCCACTCAACGTGTTTCTCTCGCCTCTCCTCTCCTCCGTCCACTCATACTTCAAACAGGAGACTGTCTCCTCCCACCTCCTCCCCGACATCTCCTCGCAGATCAAGTCCCTCGCCTACCAAATGACATCCATCCAAAATTATGCTTTTGACGTGTTGCCAGCCCTCGCCCAAGTCAAGCAGACCATCACCAACCAAAAGAATCCCGCCGCTGGCGAGGACATTTTCCGAAGTCAGTATGCGTCGTCTCAACTGCACCCATCGCACATCGCGAAATTGGTTGTCACGGCTGACGTGCAGAATCTCCACACGCGATTGATACGGAACCCTCTCCGCTCGCTGTTCATGCCTGTGTTCAGAGATGCCATTCTGCCTGCCTCTCACTCACTCACTGTGGGGCAATCCGTCATCTCTGATATACCTTCGTATTCTTTGAACAGCTCGTCGCCTGCCTCGATCATCAATGGAAATGCATTCCACGAAGACACCCTCCCATCACCAACAGCGCCAGTCCACTTTGACTACGTCTCCACACCGTCCTTCACATCCTCAATCTCAGACAAGACAACAGTGTCGATGAAGACACACAAATCAGACAATTCAGATTCAATTCCGTACGACGTCACATCCTCCACAGTCGGCGGTCAAGTTGTGTCGATCGACAGCGAGACAGGAACAGTTCGAGTGACAGCCGCGCCCATCGCTGGGGAAGGGACGGAGCAGACGGGGAGAGGATTCGGACATCTTCTGATGCCAGACAGAACAGCGATCTCGACACAGACTCTCCTCGACCACCGTCACAAATCGTGTCAAGCGTTTATCGAGGCTGCAAGAGTGTTTTCGAACGAGCAGGGGAAGGATGGGATTCTGCGGTATCGAAATGGAGAGAAGGTGTGTTGGATGCAGATTCCTATTGAGGAAGAAGCTGAAGACGACGATCCCAAGGCGATGAAAGGAAAGAAGGCGAAAGCGAAGAAAACTGAACCATCACCGATCGCTCCACAAAACAGCAAAAACATCGAGAAAAGGAAGGAACAGAGCGACCGTGGAAGAGACAATTGACAATCCGTTCGAGACAACTACAGAAGAAGCGCAGGAAGTGGTTCGTCGTGTCTTCACTGCACACTTCACTCGCCTTCTCCATTCTGCGGACCCTGCCTCAATCTCAAAGACGTCCTCATCGAACACTCTTCACAAAGGAGTGTCGACCACAACCCAGCCATCCCCTCTCCTCCCACCCGACATCGACTTTGCTGACTGCGACGATCCTGACATAATCCTCCTTCGCGACTGCTTCAAAGATGTCTCCCTCCCGTCTCATCTTCCGATCGACCAAGCAGCGGAAGAGAGCTGCGCCATCGCGAAACCACAACTCAGAGAAGAGAACGATCGCTCCAGACGCTTCCTCACAATCTCAACGCCATCACTCAGCACCTTCCAGCGTTCTTCCTGCTCCCCGCCTCCTCCACACTCAATCCGTCCGCTCTTCCTCCGATTCGATCTGTCGAGGCCATCAACAGCGACGAGACAACGAGTGTCCGCACGCGTGTAGACAGAGTCTCAATTGTGCAGCACAACACCGGAGAGCGGGTTGTCCATCACGCGGATGGGACTCGAGTCTTCCACTCTTTCGCATTCGGAGACAGCCCGAAGCTGGTTGAGAAGTACGAACAAGAAACCGAGTCCCTCGCGCCGATGAAGGCGATATTGTGTGTGGAGCACCCCAACTCGCCGCGCATCCTCATCTCACTCGTCCAGAAGAAGATCTGGTCGTTCCTCAACCAGTTCAACAGGTCAGAGGACATCGCATTGTCGATCCAGGGAACTCGGCTGAGAAGAAGAAGAAGATTGTGATCACCGAACCAGACAACAAGCACATCCACTTCACTCCCGTCGGCAACGTGACTGTCGACTGCGAGCACTCGACGAAGAAGCCAGCAGCCAAGTTCGGTCCTCCCATACGCCTGCCTATCCTCTTCTTCAAGACAACAGACGGGTCGATTACTGTCAGACCTTCAATGCGAACCACCCCAATTCTGTCAGGTATGACGAATCCCTCGAACTCGTCCACGTCGAGCAACGAACAGCGACAGTCCAGTGCGACGTCTTCAAGTTCGTCACACGCCTCGCTTCTCCTCTCGCCTGTTTTGAAAGCATCGTCGTCCATTCCAGTCGCACCTGTCGTCACCGAAGTGACCGAAGCGTATTCCTCGAAACGCCCACACACTGCCCGCCGGGTGTTCTTCACCGCGTTGGATGGGACAGCGTGTTGGGTGACAGCACGCACGATGAAGAATGCGACACCTCCAAAACGGGTACCTGGCGCGTTCTTCCCTTCGCTCTTCGGACAGAAAGGAATTGGAGTTCATGGAGAAGAAGCTGAAGGAGAAGAAGCTGAAGAAGGAGCGGATTGCGGAGCAGGAGATTGACGAAGCGAGAAAGGCAAAGTGAAAAGCAGCACAACTCGCACGAGCTTCGTCCGTCACTCCTTCCCAGACTTAAGCAATCACTTCGGAACTATAAATCTCCACTCAGCGCTGGATTACTCGTCTGTCTGCTCTCCACGCGCCCCAAATCCAGCTCCCAGTGGACACACTCATCACGACGTCGACACAGATCGGGCAGACATCACTCGCATCGCTCCAGACATCGCCGTTCATCCTCCCTCGTCTCTTCGTCATCAGACACAACGGCATGGTATTCGAGCTGCTCCGAAGGAAGGCAGTGTCTCGACTTCTCTCCTCAAACCAACTGCCAACAACAAACCAGTGAAAGTGTCTCGTCAATCGCGACTCCTCTCGTATGCCTCTCTCATCGCTCTGACACCAAGTCCACGACCGTCACCTTCAAACGGCGCGTCGTCTGATCGTCAGACTCAAGAAAAAACAGGAGTGATCTGTGCCCAACCCTCGACAGACGATCTGCACAGCCAGAACCCACTCTTACACAGCCAACACCGACACATTCACGGTTCTCAAGCTGTGCCGAGAACTACACTAGAGAGGCACACTGAAGGAGTTGCCATCGCGTTGGGTGTTGTTTTCTTGTCGAACTTGTTAACATTATCTGTCCTTTAATTTCTCATCATTGAGCCATCGGCATCTCTTCCATTTTACCTCGTAATTTGAGCTATGTACCTTATAGTGACCATTGTTTCCTGAACTCGTGAAATCAACTCCATCGGTGTGATCAACCCATTGCCGCACTTTTCTTCAGAATCGGAGAAATACAACTCAAATAAGGTTTTGCCCCAATTTTTATGTTGATTTTGAAAAAAGGAGTAAATAAATCCAATAAAAATGGGGTGTCGATTCTGAGTGGGAACGACCCATCTGGAATCATCTCAACACCTGTCTGTGCAACCTTCGAAAAAAGTGGTCCAACGAAGGGAATGAGATTCAGAAATGGAGCTCCAACTCTTAGTATGTTTTTTCCGACTGCTGCTAATTTTGATAACCAACCTGGTGCCATTTATGTAAAAATAAAAAACTGGAACATAAACAAATTATAATCCTTTGAATTGAATTTTGGAATTTGACGACTGGGGCATGTCATCGTTTGAATACCGTCCATTTCGTGGAGGTTCATTATCTATCATCTGTTGTTGTGGTGCTCGATTGATTGCTTTGTTTTGCTGGTACACATCCATCATTCCGCCGAAGCCACTGAGGATTCCTCCTGCTGTTTGTCCAAACTTGTTGTTTGTCTGTGAGAGCAAGCCACCTCCAACCTGAAGCAGTGATGGAGCAAGCGGTTTGATGAATTGAAAGAACTGTTTGCCAATATTTTTGAGTTTGTTGAAACTTCCTGGTGCCATTTATGTAAAAATAAAAAAATACAATTCATTAATTTTTCTAACGAGGAATTGCCTTTGTCAATGAAATTCCATAATTGAGTATAGTGTTGTATGCTTCGTTGAAGGCAATGCTCATATCTTTTCCACCAACAAGAATCTTGAAAATTGTTCGAAAGATTGGTAGTTTATTCAGACATAGACACTTGTCAGACAAATCATCCAGTTCGATCACCACATCATTGATTCCAGTGAGTGTCGCAATCAGTGCACATAAATCACTTTGGTTTGTGATCAGTTTCTTCGATGGTTCAATGAGATTATTCAGTAGTTTCTTTTCACAAGCAAATGCATTCTTGTAAACAAGCAATAATTGATCTTTGAATGCTGCAATGTTGGATGTGTACTCACGAAGTGGGATTGAACGACTTTGGATTGGTGCTGATGGATAAATCTCAAGTGGTGGTGGATCATACGTTCCTGGAACATTGTCTAGTTCGACATTCGCGCATTGTTCATTTAGATCTTCGAGTTTTGATCTTCCAGAAGATGCTCCTTTGTTATCGATGATCACATTGTTGGTGATTGACGTTGGAACTGAAGAAGAACTTGTGTGTTTCGTAAATTGACAACTTAGAATTGGCTGCATCACTTTCTATAAAAATAAAAAAAATATATATTTATGTTTTTAATCACTCATATCTTTCTCCAAGTGTGCGAATCGAGAATATTCAGGCATATGTCCTGTTTGGTATCTTCCGATATCTCCCGTTCTTGTTCGGTACGCTGCAGTTGTCTGTTCGTTCACAAATGTTGAGATGTTTGCTGAATAACGACCAAGGAAAGTTTGCAGATCTTCTGTTTTTGTGATGATTTCGAGAAACTGTGGATGAATCTGTTCCTTAAACGCTTTTCTTGCTTTCGTTCTCTGATGATCTGGATTTGAACTGATGAAACCTTCAACATAATCTTCAAGCCATTGATCCCACATCTTTGATGCAATTTTAGACTGAATGGAATTGAAAACCATATTGTCCAACACTCCTTTCCCAGTGTCTGCAGGTTGTTCTCGACTGGCTCGATACAGCTTCAAAACATTGGTCATGAATTCACCAACAGCTTTCTTCATTATTGCATAAGGTTGTTGTGATCGTTGTGCTTGCATTTCTTGGTAGTTGACGAACAATAGTAATTCACTGGGTGTCAGGTTCGATTTGGAAGTTGATGTCATGAGATTGGTCGAAACGAGAATGAATGGAGAGCCGTGTGCGCGAATTGATAGTAATATCCTCAGGTAAATGAAAGAGATATGAAAGATGATTGTGAGATTGCGCTGAAATGGGATGTCGAGTGAGAGATCGAGAACATGAACAGTACATGAACATCCTCTGCATTGATCGAAAACAATGATGAAGTGAATCTGTTGAGGGCGAGAAAGGCCGCAGAAATGGCAGATATGTTACAAAACTGGTACACTTCCGTTCTGAAGTTTCTGTTCTGGATTTGTGGCATCGGAAGATGTTGAAGAAGAGAAACGATGATGGCTGTCTGTTATGGAATGAGAGAATGATCGAGAACGAAGAACAAACGTGTGAATATCACTTAGTGAAGTGGATCTGATACGTGACATTTGGGTTTCATTTTGATGATTAGGATGTTAAGAGGTTGGAGATAGGAGATGATAAGAAGACAATCAATCCGAACAGCAGGCTTTTCGATGGAGTTGTTGTGTGAGCGACTTCGTAGCACATCCTCACGACCTCCATTTCTGACTTGAGCGTGATCAAGATATCTACTCCGAACCAAGTGAGAGAAATAGAAAAATACGAGTGTTAAAACAATGGAGAAGTATACTGATATGATGAATGTTCAATGTCTCATTTCTTTCGGTCTAGATCATATCTGGATTTGAACCAGACGCCAATTCCAGACTAATGAAGAGAAAAACACGAATCAAATGGAAAAACGACGGAAGGGCAAACTAATATTGTGAGATTGGCATTTATCAAAGGAGGTTGTAGTCATGGACAGAGAATAGGAGAGTGTACAAATAGTCGAGCAGATCTCCACAAATTTGGTTACGATGGAGACAAAAATGAATCAAAACCGGACAAAAGAAGTGTTGAATGGAGAATTGACATCAATTCGCGAGATGAGAGGATCTGAAAGAAGCGAGAAGACAAGAACAACTTGACATGGGTGAGAGGATCAGATCATAGGACAGGACAGGACAGGACAGGACATGTCCGATTTGTCCTGTTTTGAGATAACTACAGAAGTTGGATGAACTAATTGAGAGAAAGATACAGTATGAATATAAGGTGCTTGTCCGATTTTGTCCTACTCTGTCCTCTCTTGGGCCGATCGTCCTCTAAACTCCTAATTAGGAGTTTGTAGGACAGTACCCCTCCAGCTCGTGATTAGCCACCAAATCGGTTTTCACGCACTTTAACGCCATTTTCAACAATTTTAGATGGGGATGAACAAATCTTGAATGATAAAGTTCACTATAGTGTCAGAAAAAGGCAATGCAAAATTATTGTTTTGGAATCGTCTTTTCGAGACATTCTCAGGCATAATACCGAGCAAAATGAAGACAAAGCGTGTTTTACGAGCAGGAAGAAGGTGAATTTAGACGAAACAAATGCATATCAAGCTGGATTTCCGAATCGGACAAGACCTCTGTCCTCTGTCCTCAAGATCGGGTGCTCTGTCCGTCCGCTTAACATCATAACTCCTCTTCCACAAACCGAAGCTCCCACGAGTTTCCAAACCTTCCACCAAGACTGTGCGTGCCCCTAATTGCTCCCATTTCCGTCGCGCAAGCGCAGTTTCTTCAATCATTGGTTCGCCCTGATTGAAGAAAAGAAGTGCTACACTACCGTAGAATTATGATGTTAAGCGGACGGACAAGAGGCCAAATCTGTAGGACAGAGGACAGAGGTCCTGTCCGATTCAGAAAGACACCTTTATCTGCCTCTATTTCGTCTGAATTCATCTTCTCTCTGCGCGTCAAACATTCTTTGTCTCCATTCGGACCTGTTCAATGCCAGAGAATGCCTCAAAACGACTATTGGAATGTATATTTTTGCTTGGCCTTTTCTGACACTATAGTGGAGTTTTCATTCAAAACTCGTTCATCCCCATCTAAAATTGTTGAAAGGGTGTGAAAGTGCGTAAAACCCGGTTTGGTGGCGAATTTCGAGCTTCCGGGTTCTGTCCTACAAACTCCTAATTAGGAGTTTACAGGACGATCGGCCCAAGAGAGGACAGAGTAGGACAAAATCGGACAAGCACCTTATATTCACACTGTATCTTTCTCTCAATTAGTTCATCCAACTTCTGCAGTTATCTCAAAACAGGACAAATCGGACATGTCCTGTCCTGTCCTGTCCTATTTTCTGATCATCTTCCCCATGTCAAGTTGTCCTCGTCAGCTCTTTTCTTTCTGGACATCTCATACCGTGATTTGAAGTCGGTTCTCCATTCAACACTTCTATTGTCTGGAAATGACTCTTTTATCACCATTGAAGCAAGATTTATCGAGATCGACGCGACTCGGCATTTCCTCTTCTCTTCTCTGACAATGATTACAAACTCAGCTGATAGATGCATCTCGTACAATATCAGTTTGTGTTTCCATTGTTTTTCCTCTTTTCCGTTCACTTCTCTTCATTAGTCTGGAATGGATGACTTGTTCAAATCCAGATTCGATCTGGACCGAAAGGAATGAGATATTGATGATTCAGTATCTCAGTATGCCTCTCCATTGTTTCGACCCTCATCTTTTCTATTTCCTTTCTTGATTTGGAATAGATGTCTTGATCACACTTCACAGACCAAAAGGCATCTTCAACACTCTTGTCTTGTTGACCAACGTGGCCATTTCCATCCTCATTATGTTCCTCAGACGATTCCCCAATATCTAACCGTTACTTGCCTCGCACTATCTCTCCTCCTCTTCAGGTACTCCTTCTTCATGCTCCCATTCTTCACAGACATGACCAACGCATTTCCACAGCAATGTGTGCTGATATCGCAGTCTTTCATCTCATTGGAATGACATGTTCATTCGTTGGCAATGACAAGACGCGGCTGAATACCATCATGTGGATCGTTTGGGCGCTCGCCTTTCTCGGCGTTTCCATGGGTGTGTTCTTCCTCTCTCGCACGTTTTCCAGCTCAAAATGGACAGTTATACCGAATGAACCAATTCCCGTCCTCCGTAACAGGTTCCTGATGAGACTCCAGCGATCCTGTCCAGCACACACTGATCTCCCCGAAAGTTCAAAAATACCCTATTTCCCAAGCCACAGCTATGAAGACCACAACAAAATGAGCGGTGAAGCAAGTAATGATCACGATACATCTGACAAACGGATTAACCATCGATCGCCAACTCTAACTCCACAACTCTCTTTCGAGTGTGACGTTCGACACATATGTATACGGGACACGCAGCGAAGTCGAGATGGATGAAATGGGAAATGTACAATATCAAATACTTACTCTTAAAGTGGATGATCCAACCAAGTCATCAGTGTCACTTGTCATCCCCACCCAACCCACTCCAAATGTCTCTTTCACACATGCGATGTCCAATTCTCTCCATCATGTTCCAAATCCTTCAATAGTTGGGCCTTCACAAATCCAAACGAAGCCACCAACGGTCCACCCAGCATCTTCCCCACTCCTGTCATTCTCTCCGTCAACAACCAAAAATCACCCGCAAACTCCCACACAGCCAGTCCATTCGTGTCTGTATGTGATCCGAACTTTGTTTTACTCAGCCAATCAACCACAATTCGTCGAGACCTCCAACTTCAGGCCCCAATCTCCAGTCGAAGCTGTTGAGCGAACAACTCTCAAGGAAAGTTCCAAAATGCACAAGTACGAGTCCAGTGCAGGAAGCCATCAAATATTTCTCTGTTAAAGAACTTCGCAAGAATCGAGAGTGTGTGTCACTTCCAAACGATCAAGCAGACGGGAAAAGAGGAGAGGCATTTCTCAACACTCTCTTCCATGACTCATACCGTCATTTCACTGAATGCCTCACTTGCCATTCACGAACAATTCACTCGGCCACTTCGAAACCGGCGACTGGGTGTTATGTATTGACGCGTCCTGCGCGATTGTCGAGGAAAGCGAAGCCACACCGAAAACATACAGCACCCTCACTCCACAGCAGCTGGCGAGGGAGAAGAAGAGTGGGCGTCCCACAACGCGAAGTTCAGACAATGCGAACGATCCCTTCAAGTCATGTGCGTATCGACTCATCTACCGCCGAGTGGAGACAGAGCTGGTCACGCAGGATGAGCTGACTGCAGTGAGAGAGATGAGAGAAGCCTCGATCCTGCACAAGCGCCGAAGATGAATGAGAAGGAGGGAGGGAAGACAGATGGTATGGATGTGGAGGGAGGAGTTAAGAAAGCGGATGATGGGAAGGAAAAGGAGAACAGCGGAAAAGTGGAAGAGGAGGAAGAGAAGAAAAGCGAAGGATAAAGTGAAGTGCAGGAACGCCAAAACGACACAAAAAGAAGATCACTGATTCCACTTTGATGACAACCTCGATGATGGTGTTGTAACAAAATGCGGTGCATTTCCACCAAACTGATCTATCAAATGCGCTCCAAGAAATCTCGTTCAGGAGGGAACTTTGCTCTTCTTCGTTTACAGGCGGCTTGCTGATCCAAAGATCAAATGAATAAAGAACGGCCGAGTGAAGAACACGAAAATAATGATAGATTCAGTGGAGTACGATGCTTCCCAGGCGACACTTGTCCACAACACACCCTCCTCTGTCAGTTCGGACATGCTGCCCTTCTCCAACCACAACTTCCCCGTCGAACACCCCGTCGCCCGCAAAGTGCTCGCACGTGCAGTTCGAGAGGGCCACTTTCGGAAGCTTCACCAAACCGGAGTTGTCGTGGCTAACAATCGCAAATCACTTCCACCCACAAATTGCAACGAAGAGGAGAGAGTGGGGAGGTCGGTGTTGACCAGCGAGCAGCTTGTGAACGAAGAAAGAGAAAGGTCGGCGCAGGAAGGGGAGAGAGCGAGGGACTGGTGTCTGTCTCGCCATCTCGACCAGCACACATCCTCCACAGACAATCCTCCTTCCTCCTCTCTCGACAGCGACAGAACAGTCGAGCAAGACACAAAACGGCAGTTCTTGATTGAGGTTGTGCAGCCAGCCATCTTCACCCGAATCAGACTCCCAAACTCTCTTCCACTGCATCCGACGAAGGCTGTGTCATCAACTGAAACGTCTCCGCGTGCTCCCCACACAAACGCTCCGGCGTCGAACGATGTGGACGAGAACGACGACGAGGCGATGGAGATTCTGCTTCGGTCGCCACCAACAACCAGACTGGCCTCTCCAACGAAGGAGAGGGCGGATGTGGCGAGGGCGACGGCGGAGAACGAAGACGATGAGCTGGCTGAGACGAGAGAGACGGAGAGGAGCGGACGATGAGATCGAACACGATGTCAGAATCAGTCGAGATGATGACATCAGCGAGAACACAAATCGAACCGATCGTAGAGCAGAGAATGATGAAAACACAATTTGAGAAAAGTCAGTGTTTGAGAGAGAGCGACACCATCGCATTCGGACCTGAAGAGATCGACGTTCCAGACTCGCCTCGATTCGTCACCACACTGCACAGCAACTCGCCGCTCGACCCACTCCTCGAACGTGCACTGTCGTGGATGGTTGGGAAGACAACGAACAACTCCGCCCGATCGTCGCCTTCTTCACAATCTCAACTGTGAAGGGACCAGCTTGTCCTTCCATGGATTCCAGGCAGCGATGGAGTGTTCAGAAGGGACTCGCGAATGTCCAGTCAGCGTCGCCGCCTCCGTTCCTCCGGACGGGCAATCACGTGCGACTTGAGGATGGGCAACAACGACATCTCATTCTGACTCGCTGTCCATTCCCCACAAGTCCTCGTCTTCAGCTGTGTCAAACGATCCCGCCCATCTGCTCGCCACAATCACTTCCGACAGATCCTTCGCAATGACGTACACGTGATGCCCACTTCGATCGGCGTGGTTGGCATCTGCACCAGTTCCGAAGACGGTGTCGATGAGCGAGTATTGCGATGAGCTCGTCCTTCCAAGCAGATCCATCCAGATCGCTCCTCCATTCAGCGACGACGAACACTTCTTGAATGTTGTCGATTGGAGTGAGAGTGATCCAGTTGTCAGTGCAACGTTCAGTGCTCCTCCATTCGTGAACGATGAGAACGACGTGAAAGAACATGACGACACAGTCAATGATCCTGTCGATGACACAGTCACAAACGATTGAGATGTCGATGATCCAGACCCAGTGAACATCAGATTAGACAGTGTCAGTTTGTTCGATGTCACAGAGATGAATCCAGTTGACGTAACTGTGATCGCGGTTGATGACGAAGAGGTTAGTGTAGCTGTCTCTGAAACTGTGATTGTCTATTCAAGCTCAGCCTTTCTGAAGAACGAGCGAGAGAAAAAACTGAAGTCGTCACCGATGCTCACTCGAAGACAACAAAACCCAAACGAGTTGTACCTTCACAAGCAGCGGCGATGGGAGATATGCACACATTCCATAACGAGCGCAGAGAACTCGAGATTGTTAACCAAGTGCATCAACATCGGATCGAGAATGGTGGAGACGAGACCGACGGAGAGACGAAGCAGCCGAACATGCATCTCGCCAACAAGAAAAGCGAAATGGTGTCCCAAGCGCCTCCAAAAGGAATGCCGAAACGACGAGGCAAGAAAGGGAAGGACCACACAATCAACATCAACTCTGATGACGAAGACAATGATCTCAAACGAGACTTCGTGGCTGGTCAGTCGTTCACAAGGAAGAAGCAGCCAACAATGCCTCTACCATCACTCAACCCAGCGAGCACAATGTTCTCGCTGGCCAGCATCGCTTGGTTATCTCTCATCGATCGCATTCACATCGACAGGCACACTCGCTCGATCACCACTGCTGACACGTTTGTAAACCACGGGGCATATCACCAACGACGACACGCGGAAAGAGGCGGAGTTGGAACAAGCGATCAGCTCAGAATCGACAAGCATGATGAACAGGAGACGGTTATGAGATCATTTCTCCACACACGATGGATAAGAAACAGAAGACATTCAAGGAGGAATGAGAAGAGATAAGATGAAGAGAGTTATGATAAAGAAGGATAGAGAGAGCAAAATGATGAAATCTCCCACTAGCACTTTCAATCAACTTATCAAAAGACTCACATTTCATCAACCTCTCTTTGGAACAACTTTGAAAAGATATCACTTTCATCTCTTGTATGAACAACAAAAATGCGAATTGAGGCATGGAATAGATCAGACCCATAATAGATGTTTTGCTCTCCAACTCCTTCATTGTCACTTTTATCGCTATGAGGTGCCAAAATCAGTCCTAAAATTCACTTTTATCACGGTTATTGTCAAAAAATCGCAATTTTCGCTCAATTTCAGAATCGGACAAGAAACAAGGGAGGGAGGACAAAAAGCGAGGAGGACAGGACAACTTCGGATTCTACGGCGTAGAATCCGAAATGAAATAATTATTGTTGATCCCATTTGTTTCCTTTGGGACCTGGAACCCACACTTCACGGACCTTATCTCAACGAAGTGGGAGCTTCGGTTTGTGGAAGATGAAGAAGATTAAGGCTGAATGGTGTGCACCTTCTCTTCATTCGATTGTTCTTCAAACAGTTTTCCAAGCTAGAGCTTTAATCCGTCCAGATTCCAGTTTATCAATGTCAGAACACTTTTGTCACACCTTCATTTTGTTTTCAGTGGATTTTATTACCCAGCACCTTCTAATTGTGTACAATTTGAGAAAAAGCAAAAACGGATGAATTATGCATTTGGGGACCTGCCTGAAACGCAATTTTCGGAGTAAATACACCGAAAATGACCTTATTTTCAGCCCTGCCTACAAGTGATGAGGATCAGTGAAAATAGGTTAAAACAAGATAGTATCGTGACATTCATTATGAATGGTCTTGTGTGTTGTTCCAAGACAGGGGTTCACGACAAGAAAGACTGTGGAAATCAGGACGAGCAAGAGCTTGATAGTATGAGGGAACGAAAGTGGGTGAGGAGTGAGGTGTGATGAATACAGAGGTTTCCGAACTTCGAGGGAGAAGATCTGATGGGGAGACTCAAGAGAGATGGGGATATTGTGAGGTGAATACAGAGAGCTACTCAAAGAGAGAGAGAGAAGTGAGTTATGAAACGAACGTGTCAGCTTTGCCTGCATTTGGGCTCTCTCCAATCGATTCCAGGGTTGAGACAATCGACGAAAGAGCTGGTCGACGCTTCGGGTCTAGCGACAGACACTCAAGATCAGATCCTTCATTTCTGGTCGACTCACTTTCGAAAGAGGAGGAACTATCCCAGTTTCAGTTGGCGATGAGCATTCACTGCATCCGTTTCCCCAAACGGAACAAGACCAGTCTCCATTTCACAGAACAAGGCCAAGCCGAAAAACCGACACTTCCTTCCCATTCACTTC
>JARBJD010000589.1:0-31065 GCA_033064195.1 Blattamonas nauphoetae
AGCTCTGTGCCTTCCGTATCTGTCGTGAGCAAGGATGTAGTGATTGTGAGTGTCTGAAGTGTTGGAACTCAAGGAATCAGACTAGTGATGCTTCTGGTGAAGGCTGAGTTGCCGGAAGAGTCTGTCATTCCAACTGCGACGAGTGTCACGCCATTTCCGAACGATGTTGAGGCTCAGTTGGAGAACATCGATGTCAAGTCAGCGGATGATGGAAGAGTGGAGGCGAAATCGCGAGTTGCCACATTTCTCAACGGCGCTACTCGAATGGCGAGAGAAATGACTTTGTGTTGGAGAACTGACCCTCAAAGAACGATGCTTCCTTATGTCGTCGTAGTGGCAACGAGAGAAGATGTTGTTGGAGCCTCAATGGGTAGTGACGTCTCGAGACTCCATCAATTCTCGACAAGAGAGCCGGAGATGGTGATTGACTGATAGCTATTCTGGCAGAGGGCTGACCCGGTGAGTGTGATAGTCCACAATCGACGATTTGGACATAGTTGGTTGTTGTCTGCCTCATTATAACGTGTTCGTCCATTATATTGCTCCTCTTTCCGGTTGAGGCATATTGGCAGTGTTCTGTGAAATATACAGCAATGTTTTGAGTTTTGACGTGTCGAGGCTGATTGTGGTGCCTTCCGAGAAAGATGAGAAGTAACCCATGAAAATACAGCGAGTGACGCCTGTGGTCAACGAATAGGACCTGTGTCGTCTCAAAGAATCCTTGCTTGAGACATCGTCGTTGGATTGGGTGAGTTGTGACAGGTCATCACTGTCGTGTTGATTGCGCTGAAGTGCTGAGCATGGTTGACATTGAGTGTGGCCGTCCCAGTGAAGTGGTTCGTACTTTCGGTGTTCGAGCCCCAAACACCGTGAGCTGGTTGTGCTCAGGACGAATGTGTGCGTCGGCGTCTTTGTGTGCAATAGATGGTAGAACTCAAATGAGAGTGAATGATGTGGATTGTAGACAAAGCGAAGTCGATTTGAGTTCAATGATTTGTGAAATAGAAGCTGTCATATGGCTAGGGAGTTGTGACATGGTATCTTGGTTGTGTCAACAGTGCTGTCTGGATGATGTGGGAACCGTAAATAGGATGTTGTGTTTCAGCTTAGATGACGATTCACAATCTGTTTTGTCTTCAACAGCTCTCCCCTCTCGGTAGGACCTTTGGTTGGTATTTCGGCTTCGGTTGCTGTGCGTCATCATTAATATCTTTGTCCCCTCTTCTTTGATTCGTGTTCCTTTAATGATAGAAATGCTCTTTCCATTTCATAATGTCGGTCATAGTCGTTTGGGAGAGTGACATTTGAATCCCACCCACATGGTCCATGGACTGAGTTCAAACTCGTAAACGACCTAACTTTGGTGCACAGACATCTTGGATGCTGATCTGGTTCTATTTACGTGGTGTTTCGTTGGATGGAATCGTTGGTAGTGGAGATGAATCCATGTCACCTTAAAGCGCACTGGAAGTCACCAGGAATGGATTTTCATCACATTTTAGTCTTTGTATAGTTATCCCTAAGGATGCTGGTACCTGGTCTGGAATAATAATTGCTATTGTTGAGAATTCCTTCCCTTGAATGATCAGAGTTCAGATGAGTCCGCTTGGACCGTTAAAGTTTCGAACGTTTGGTGATAAAACATCTGTTAAGATAGATGGTGCTTATTCCTGCCTCCTCATCGTGGTGAATTGTCTGTTTCTGGTTGGCATGGTGGACGATGAGACCTTTCGGTGAAGTGTGCGATGATTTGTAGAACTAACCTTTGCAAGTGAAGTGATTGCGTATTCGACGATATCCCCTGATTTTGAGGACGCTGAGCCTCTGACTACATCAGGTGTTGTGGAAAACTGTTCATGGTTGATGGTTTTTCCTATGAGTGTGTAAAAAGTGAAGTGTTTGTTGGCAATTGGATTGGGGTAAGGATCCTGTAGTTTATCTTGTTCGTTAGTTCGTCATAAGTGAAGTGGAATCGCAAGTAATCCAGCCTGGAGTGAAGTTGATCCGTTGAATGAAGTGAGGTCTCGGGTTCAGAATTGTCCACATTAAGAGCACCAACGTGAGGATGACCGAATGTGTGAAGAGATATATCGGTCAGGAACGATGAGGAGGTCTTATAAATGAATATGAACGACAAATTTGGTCAGGCCTACCCATTACTAAAACATTTCACCGGTCACGTCCTTATCTCAAATGAAGTGGAGCCCTGGTTTTGTGATGGGCTGAAGGGACTGGAAGCCCAATTGAGGAGTACTCTATGACAATCGCCCCAACAAAGTTCGTCTCCATCATTCATCTGAAATAAATTCGCGATAGATCCTCATTAATATGTCGAGAGTGAAGAAACCGAAGGAAGGAGAATCAAAATGATGAATTATCCGAGTGTGTTCCGAAGGAGAGAAATGAACAAAACATAAATGAAAGAATACATGCCAAGGAATGTTCAGTCATGAAAGACATCAAAACAAAGACTCTAAGTGAAGGATAGGTGGATGATGTGCCGAATGAATAAAAGAGTTCCCATCAGCTCTCTTCTCTTCGAGACGACGTGCAATTCACAAACAGCATGTTCCGCTGAGCTGGCCAAGCTCCGCCACGCACACTTCAGAAAGGCCGACGTTCAGCGGGTCTGCTGTGTCAAATCGGAACACACAGCTGTGAGTGGACAGTGAAGGGTGCTGCGGTCGCTGACGAAGAGCGCGAGGGAAGAGGACGGAGGGATCGAGTGACGATCCTGCTACCATCTCCACCCCAACAAGCTCCAGGTGGCTTGAAAGTGGGGAGTGCATCGGTGTCGTCGAACGGGAAGGATGGGTTGCGTTGATTGGCTGACTGAATCTTGGCCATCAGCGGAGAGTTAATCCGTGCAGCTGAGAGAGGTGAGGACAATGTTGTGATATTTTGCGAGGGAAGGAATCGAACAGCGAGTGTGTGTGATGTGAGAGCCAGAAGAGTCGGAGAGGGAGTGATAACACAAGCGGGATCGAGCGAGAACGAACAATTCGTGAAAGACGAGTCGGTCAGAGTGAGATGCGAGCGTGACAAACTGAAACAACAGACACCACAATGAAATGAAGACAGTAGATCCGACTCAGCTGGAACAGAAACGATAATCGTGGAACACGACGAGAACGAGCAGTCGCGCATCGACAGCATACTCAGCGGCAATGACAGGTCGGAGAAGATCACACTTCCTGTCTCGATGGGGTTTTCGTGTGTCGCATCAATCTGAAGACAGACACAATCAAAGACAGAGTTTTCGATGGAAAGGCAGGGAGGGAGGGAGAAGGGGAGTGTTTGGGAGAGAATGCGCGAGTGTCCGGTGGACATGGAATCCATCAGAGGCGGGAGATCCGCAGAGGATCGGATGGAGAGGAGTGGTTGGGAGAGGATCAGGTTCTGAGCAACAAGATGAGACACACTCAGACGAACATTCGTCGTCATCGATGTGAGAGAGAGTGGTGTGGAAGGACAACAGCGAGCAGACAGCTTGTGTTGTGCTGATCGACGTCACTGCACAATCAATGAGAGACAGACTCACTGACTGAACAGCGATGATCGGCCGAGGATGGGCTGAAAAGAGAGGGAGGACGAATTCGAGGTGTTTCATCAGCACTGTCTGTGGAGGCACAACCTCACTCAGTCCAAACGACAATCTGCATCCGAGGCTTCCGCTTTTATCAAATCGAACTCGCCCAAACTCGAGAGGGTCCGTCTGTGTTCCTTTGTGAGTGCGGACTGGGATGATGGACAGAACCAGACCAGCCTGTTGGCCAACTGACACGTATCCACACAACTCCACATCGTCCTCCTCTCCAAACACAAAATCGCCCATCAAGACAAGACTTCGCTCAAGCACACACTGTGTCACTTCCTCTTCACTGTCTGCATTCAACAGATGGTCCATCGAGTCGCGGAGGGACAGGCAGGGATGTGACTCTCTCCCCACACTCCACGCTCGTCGACGCTTGGCCTGTTTCATCCAAAGAATCGATGAACACGTTCTTGTATCGATTGTTGGGGAACAGAAAGGGAAACAGGTCTGTCTCTTCCACGTAAGTCACGTGGTCCGATCCAAACAGAGCATTCGAGCGATCAAATCCAGGTGGATGCAGATTGAACAAGAAATGATCAATCGTCACAGTTTTCTCCAGCGATTCAGCGACCAGAAACAGATCTCGCCCAAATGTTGCTGTGTTGTGTGCAAATGTCAATGTGTCCAAAAGATAGTTGTTGGAGCTGTCGGACGAGAATGCCAATCCAACTCCTCCGCCTCTCCCTCCATCGCCAACACTGCAGCTCACAAACGAGCAGAACTGGATCACAAGAGACGCAGATCCAGACAGTGAGAACGACACTCCGCCACCCAAACAGTTCGTGTTTGATGATGAGCAGGAAGTGAATGACGACGATGACAGGTCCAGCGACGAAGTGTTGGACAGTGTGAGGAATGCGGCTGAGCCTGCTGCTGATTGTGTGTGGATCGATTCTGCTTCCCATTTCAAGATCTGTGTCAATCCGACACTCTGCTGAGATAACAGTGTCGTCACTGACAGATGCTCCAGTTGCGTTGTCGTCAGACGCACCAAATCCAAAGTAGTCCGAGTTTTGACGAACGAAGAGTGTCGTGCCGAAAACGACGACGATGTCGACACATCTCCAGTCACCAAACAATTCATGATTGTCAGCAGGCCCGTTTTGATCTCAGCGTACGCTTCAACAGCCGACGAGGAAGGCAGAACGAAGAGAGGCTCTCGAATCTTGTTTCTGTCGGTCCATCAACAACCAGCCCGCCTCCTTTCCGAACTCGAACAGTCGAATGAGTTGCGGCGCTTCCCACATCATTCAATACTCGGTTGTGGGAAATCACCAAAGACGAGAACAAGATCTCCCACACTGAGACGTGGGTGAAAGTTCCCTGAAGCAGAAGTGTTGACTTACCGTTGCTCAATCGCGTAAATGCATGCTCGATCGTTTTGCATGGATCTGGCTCTTCTCCACAATTCCATCCATCGTCTCCATTCCACGATGAGGCATACACCGTTGGGAGACGAGGTGCCGAGGGTGTTGTGAACGTCACCCCATCACACAGAATCTGGTGGGGATCTGTGACTGCGTCTTCGACGATGGATCTGAGTGTGTACGTCGTGGAGTGTGTGAAATCGAATCCTGTTCCGATTTGAAGTGGGCCGATTGTCGCTGATGTTCGTGTCTCACATAAGAACGGGATTGGCTCAGTGATTCCATCCAGAACGAGAAGGAATGTCCGATCGGTGAGAAACGCTTGTCCTTGCAACACAATGTTCATCGTCGTGCACATCACATTTGCACAAGCTGCCTCAGCAGACAGGACTTTCGGGAGGATTGGTGTTGTGAATGTCACCCCATCACACAGAATATGCCGAGGATCGGTGATTGTGTCTTCGACGATGGAGATGAGTGTGTATGTTGTCGAGTGCGCGAAATCGAATCCTGTTCCGATCTGAAGTGGGCCAATTGTCGCTGATGTTTGTGTGTCACACGAGAACGGGATTGGCGCCGTGATTCCATCGAGGGAGAGAAGGAATGCCCGATTCGTCAGAAATTCCTGTCCTCTCAACACAATGTTCATCGTCGTGCACATCACATTTGCACAAGCTGCCTCAGCAGACAGGACTTTCGGTGGGAGGGGTGTTGTGAAGGACAGCGATGGTCTGATGTTGATGGATGCATTGCTCGATGAAACGACTGTGTACGTTCTTCCAGGCAGCACGTTGTTCGGTGGGACGGAGGAAATCACTTCGGTCGCTGTGAGCACCCCATCCGCTAAGATTGCTTGGACACGCGAAGGGTTGTTCAGATCGTCCTTCAACTCCACTTCGAGAGGGGACGTTGAGAGAAAGGGACTAGTGAAGGTGATTGTGTATGTCGTTGCTGTGTGGTCCAGTGTGCAGGTCACTCCAGTGATCGCTGCTTGGGGAAAGATGGTTGAGACTCTGTCCACAATCACCCATCTTGCGGGGTTAGCATTTGTTTCTTCCATCGAGACGATTGTGAACCCAGCGAGAGGGAGAGGGTTGGACGGCCACACTTCAATCGGCTCAGACTGGCCACTTGTCGACGAGAAGAAGCTCGTTGTGAAGGTCAGTGCGGTGTCTGAGATCTTCGTGACGAACGTAACGTCTCGACTCAGTTTCTGCCCTTCAAACACAAAACTCACAGATGTGCACAGTGGGGTCGTACATTCCATTCTCGCGCTGGTGAGGTGGGGGGGAGTGGGGGCGGTGAACACGACGGTATGGTATAAGACCATCTGTGGATTGGACGGGATGTCTTCTTCGATCGACGAGATGGTGCAGTCCTGTTCCCACTGGAGGTCGAATGAGGGTGTCACCAAAATCGGGTCTGATTTGCCAGCAGTGCTGTTCGTGAACTTGACAAAGAATGTCTCGGATGAATTCACGATTGTGACAGCGAAATTGGACAGCGAGTCAGATGGCAACTGATCTCCGCTGACTTTCAGCAGCAAATAAAGACATGTGGCATCTATCCACTCCAAACTCGCTCCGAACACAGTGCGTGTTGTGTCAACAACCAACGAAAATCCAGAAATGGCGGCACTTTGCAGAGTGTACTTCTTCCCGTCGGCGAGCACGGGGAGGACACCATATGTTCCTGTCGACACTTCTGCTGTTCCTGCTTTCGATGAGCTGGAGGGCGTCCCAAACTCGATGTGGATGAGACGAGGCACATTCGATCCTTCCAACAGCACACTCATCGTTCCGTTGACTTCACTTGTGGTTCGGATGGTGATCGTCGCTTTGCCCTGCCCTATCGATATTTCCATCGAAGAGACGCTTGTTTGTTGGTCTGGTTCCACTTGGGGAACCAAGTGGGAGCCGTCAGTCCCAGCACCCGCAAAATACACATTTGGCGAGCCAGAGGTTGAATCGCAAAACATGATTGAATTTGAGACTGTTTCATTCGAAATGTTGCTGAAGCGGATGTCGCTTGAATTTGTGATAGAGGTGGATTGACATTCTCGGAACTGCAGAAACGAGAAGGTCAGAGATTTGACATAAGCCATTGAGAGTGCACCACCAGAGTGGTTCGAGACGCACGCCACAAACACGCAATTGGAGATGGTGGTCGGTGACCTGTCGGAAACCAGACCTCCGCCCTGATGTGCAGAACATGTTTCGAAGAAGCAATTCTCCATCGTTATCTGCGTGCACACAACCCCAGCTACAGCGCCACCAGTTGGTTTATTTTCGGAGGACGATGATGTGGAGCATTCAGTGAATGAGGAAGATTTGATTGTGAGTGGTTCTGGTTGTGTGGAAGAGGCAACAACGAGAACTGCACCTCCGCCGCGAATGGTCGAATCGAGGCTGCATTTGTGGAAGAAACATTGAGTGACGGTGAGAGACGCTGAGGCGTTAAAAAGCATGATCGCTGCACCCCCAATTGCACTTTCATTATCGGCTGTCATTTCGCAGAATGTGCAGAGCGTGAACGAGACGGACGTGTAGGTCAGAGAGTGCTCGACTGAGAATCTGTCGCCTTGTTCGTGATCTTTGAATGATTCGGACTTTTCTTCGTTGGGGGTGGAGTGGCGGACGCAGGACGAGAACGAAGTGTTGAGGCAGGCCAAAGAGCCCCCCAAGTTCGGATCCATCATTGCTGTTCCACTCTGGTGGTTCGTTGAGTTCGATATTGCGCATCCAATTACTTTTTGTTCTATATTCGATCCGAATCGGAAGTTGGATGAACGAAATGTTGGTTGCTTGATGAAGCTGCTCATGTTGACAAGAGTGCAGAATTGGAGGAGGGTGTCCATCTGAAGAGCGGATGAAGCAAGGAGATCATGCGGGTGTGGTTGGGCGAGACCGAAAGAGAGAAGAGGGCCAGTTCCAAAAGCCAGTGTCTGGGATTCCATTCTGAGGTCACTTCCAAACACAGAAACTGAAGATGATGGTTGAAATGATCCAAAATGGTGATTATTCGTTTTGTTCGGGATAATTGAAGTTGTGGAGGTGATATCCACCAGCGGACAAATGAAGTTGGAATTTGATTTGAAAGAGCAGAAATTGAAAAAGATTGAAGATGATTCGGGAAGATGGATGCTTGAGGCTTGGACAACAAATGGGGAGCTGAATTCATTTGTTAGAAGGCTGCTTGTCGAGTAACGGACACAGCTTGAACGAATCAGACATACTCCTGTTCGATCGAATGTGCAAATGGCTTGAACTCCTTCAACAGAGAATGAGCTGTTGGAAATCAAAAACATGAAGTTTGATTCCGAGAGTGAGTGATGGTTTTCATTGCGTGATGACCGATCTTTGGTGGAATGTGTTAATGAAGCGTTGTGTCCAATAATTGCGACTGACATTGTTTCAATACGAGTCGGAGAAATCAATCGGTGTTCATTCAGAAGGTTTACGATCCGTGGTTGCGGTAATTTGTTTCCCGAAGAGGAAAGTTCCAGAATTGAGAGATTGTTGGGAAAAGCGTCGAAGATGCCAACTGAATGCGGAGTTACCAGGAAAACGAGTAGATATGAAGGAAGAATCCACTGCATTTCCTGGCGAGGTGAGACGATTCATGGGGCGATCACATCCAACGACCTCGTCTGCATGCATTCAAAGAAGAGAGAAACTAATGATCTCGAACCCATTCTATGCATGTTTGAGCAAAGAAGACGAATCGAGTGAGATCTCAGGATTCATCGCATTCCTTTCATCTCCAGTGAACATGTTGCCTGTGTGTTTTCCTCTGATGATTACCTTGAAAAAGAACAGAGAGTGGTATGAAACAAAGAAAGGATGAGTAGTGAAGCGAATTTAAAGGGAGTTGAGGGTGAGATGTGAAATAGACATGAAATGAAACGATGTGGTCGATGTGAGAGGAAGTGGAAGACATGCGAGGAGAGTGATGTTGTGAGAGTGGGAGAAGTCAGAAAAAGGAAACAAATTCCGATTAATGTCAATTCGAAGCAAAGAACAACTTGAGAAACACGAAGAAAGACAACCCAAATCAGGACGAGACAGAACACATCAGAAAACAATGAAGACCACAACAAAGACGGTGAACGAACTGGTTGAATAGTGTGAATGAAGAGGTCGTGCTGACTGCGAACACAGCAGAGTGCGTATTCACGATAATGCCAGCATCCAACCGTGTCTGAGTGAAGTGGCACTGAAGGGTCATCGAACGTGATGGTAGGGCCAGTGTGACGTGGGAGTGAGAGGTGTTGGTGATGAGGCGTGGACGGTTTGGGCAACGCAAAAACGGTGAAGTGATTTTGAAATGACCAGATGTCGAGTGTGTGGGGAGGTAATCAAGACATCGCGAGATGAGTCGAACGAAAGATGGATGTTTATGTTTCCATTCCATGCGGTTCGTGTCCAGTCACGCCCTTCCCATCACCCAACTCCGAGTTCACATGTTCCACAATCCACTCCAATGTCGGTCGGTTCGATGGTGACAGATCAAGACACTTTCCGATCAGACTCACTTTCCATTCCTCTGTCCACGTCTCCATCCCTGGAAGCGTCCCACTTCCAACTTGACGCTGAGCATTCACTCCATCCTGCTCAGCGAACGGAACACAACCAGTCTCGATTTCCCACAAGATAAGGCCAAGACTAAAAACTGCCGCTTTCGACTCGTTCACGTCTCCTTTCTTCTCCACCACTTCTGGCGCTCTCCATCGCGCTCCTTCGTCGTGTTTCACCAATTTTGACGGGAGTGCCGAATCCATGATCAATGAATTCTTGTTCATTGAGCCATCCACTCCTTGATCATCTGACGAGAGAGTGTGGTCGTTCAGTGAGGCCAAATACGATTCACGAAAAAACTCCGCCGATGCTTCCACTTTTGGCTCAGCCTCTTTCACAACTTCCTTCACTTGGAACAGCGGAGTGTCGTCACTGTCCAGAAACACCCACAACGGCGACAGTCGAGTCAACAGCGGCATGTGCGGATTCTGTCGAGCAAGCTGCGCCAGACCACGTGTCAGCATCTGAACCAGTCGCGGCTTGTCCAGCGGTCTTTCCGGCTGTCGGTGAAGTCGGTTGAACAGAGTGTCGTTCGTCGTCACACTCACCACTTCTGTCTTCATCCCATCACATCGAACTGCTTCTCGAAGTTCAATCAATTGTGGCTCATCACCGTTTAGTTGCGCTCCTCTCGTATCCACTGATCGACCCAGCTGCCACGTCCGGATCGTTGTCGGCATGTTGGGATGGATCACATCGTCTGTATTCTTCGCACGGATCGCCACAATCTGCTCTCCATTCACACCATCCATCCTCTCAATCCCCATCGACTCGTCTTTCTCATCCACTTCCTGTTCATCTAACTCTTCTCTCAGGATCGTCGCACTTTTGGCTTCGTTCTTCTTCCGATGCATTCGACAACAAACAACAATCACAACAATCACAAACACACAAAACACAACCACAACCAAAGGAATCAGCCATGGAAGTGTCTTTCGAACTGTTTCCAGCGCCTCCGCTTTCTTCGCTGTCGCCGAACTCACTTTCACAACAAACTCATTCGAAGTCGTCTCGTTCTTCCCAAAACACACCCGACCTCGCCATTCCAACGATCAATCCAGTTCTTTCTTCAAATCTGACACAACAAGTTCAACAGATCCTCCTGTTTCTGTCAACACCGTCGAGTTCAGTTCGGTCAGGTCTGCGATCGCACTCTTCCCATATTCCTTCACTTTCTCATCCCATTCTCGAATCTCAACTCCAAGTCCACACGGAATCAACAGTGTCCCAACAAGCGAGATCACAATCTTGTCTGATGTCTGCTTCACCGATGTCTGTTCTGTGTTGAGCGATGGGACGAAGAAAGGAGCTCTCGCAATTCCTTCATCTCCAGTGATCGTGCAATCGTCGGAAGAGATCCACGCAGATGCGTCATCTTTCGATCTATCACCCCCATTCATCCTTCCATCAATCTCGATTGTTCCTCCTTCCGAACAACGAATATTCCGACGAAGTGATGGGAAAGACGGATTGTTTGGCGAATTGTTCCAGAAAGTCGGCGAAATCAGAGTCAGCGAACCATTCTTCATGTTAATCGCTCCTTGTGACAGTTGAGTGAGGGGAGTGGATTGAATTGTCGTGATGCTGTTCTCCAGGACGAGAACTCCTGTCGCCCAGGAGCAAATATCATTGTCGCTTGATGATGACAGCTGAGCTGTTCCATGAAGCGAAGCGTCTTTCAAAACGATTGTCGAGTCTGTCGAAGATACGAGAGTGAACGACGATGGATGCAAGTCGATCACAACATTCACATGACGAATCTCGAAGAACGACTCGCGAATAACAATCACGGCTGTGTTGTTATCGTTCGACCACGCTGAAGATGATGATGATGAAGCGGAGGAAGGAATGCGAAGAGTCGGCTCGGCTTCGCTTCCATTCGTCACAACAACACGCATCCCACAATCAACCATAATCTGACTTGACAGAGACGACGAGTCGATGATCCCAAAACTCACTCGATCAATCCCAACTCCTTCCACAATCCTCCATCCAACTCCAATCGACGAACAAGCGCGAGAACGCTCCCCACAGAACACACTCCCATCGCACGACGACCCAGAATCGCTGAAGATGAACAACTCGGTTGGCGACAATCCAGTCGTGTCTGAAACCTCATCGCCAAACAAAGTGGATCCTTCCTCATCCAGTGCAGTCATCGAGCTCATCGTGTATTTCGTGTCGAACTGAAGCGAGTCAGACCATCCAATCCGCAGTTCTTCTGACTGCCCTTCTGTTTCGGAGGTCATCGAGGCGGAGAACGAGAGAGATGAATTCAGAGTCACACGAACGAGACTCCCAACAACGAGGTCCGATCCAAACAGCGAGACTCGGCAAGTTGTGTTGAGTGAGTTGGAGAATGAGAATTCCATCTTTGTCACTTTTGGAGGATAGGGAACGGTCACTGAGATGGGCTCAACATGAAATCCATTGGATGACGATGCTGAACGAGTCAGAGTGTATTCTCCCCCAAATTTCACTGTGTCTTCTCCTTCTTCCTCTCCTGCTAAGAATTCTGCACTGCAGTGAGTCTCATTCATCACAATCACTTCATTCACAGGGTTGATGATGCTTTTTTCGCCCAACAACCCAACTTTCCCCAATCCGGATTTCAGTGCTCGGCCAATCATCACAACTTCCATCTTCGTTCGATCTTTGTTCAGTTTCTTTGTCTCAATCGACACAATTCGGTGTGGTTCAGCAGGAACAGGTAAATTCACCTTGTCGTCCACTTTCGAGGACATTCCAGACACAGTGAAGTTGGTCACATGATATGAACAGCCATACGCGAGAGGAGAGTCAGGATT
This sequence comes from Blattamonas nauphoetae, assembly GCA_033064195.1. Lineage (NCBI taxonomy): Eukaryota > Preaxostyla > Oxymonadida > Blattamonas > Blattamonas nauphoetae. Next base: position 12,347 of record JARBJD010000589.1, read on the forward strand.
GTCGAATATCAGGATTGTCAGAGTGTGGGAGGTCGATCCCAAATCTCCACTCAATGCTCCGCTAATCTCCACCTCCTCTTGACTGATCACGTTTTCGGATATGATTTGGGAGAGTGAGAGAGTGAAGGTTTTCCCTCCCACCAAAGAGACGCCAGAAAGCTTCACAATCGCCGATTTCTCTGAATCGCTTCCCAACTCACTTTCCACTTTCACAATCCGAGCTGGCGAGCCTGGCGTCACAAATGCCGGAGCAGACACAACTGCCACAACTGACGAGGCAGAGCTCCTCATCGAAGAGACTGAATAGCTCGAGTCGTATCGGAGAGTGTCCGATTTGTTGTACACCTCAACGAGAAATGACCCAGATCCCAGCGACGCCGAGGGAACGGTGATCGACACAATATCTGATGAGCATTCAGTGTTCGTCACGACAAGGATGAAGTCTTCCGCTGGCATCAGAGAGGTGGTCAGCGAGAGGACGAAGAAATCTGGGTCAGATGCATCGAGTGAGCATGACAGGGAGGAAAGAGTCGGTCCAGAAGGAGTTTTGAACGACGAGACTGAGAAAAATATGAGTTCGTCTTCCTTCCCATCCACTTTCCGAGTCACAGACGAGAGAGTATATTCCGTGTTGTATTTCAATTGCCCAGTTCCTCCAATGTCAATCGATCCGGATGTTCCAGCTGAGTCGGAAGAGAATGTCACACTGATCGAATGAGATGAGTTCAGAACCATCACAAATGTCGACCCAGAAGGAAGATCTGTTCCTTCAACTGACAGTACGAACGACGACGACGACGTCGACACAGGAACAACGATCTTCGTGATTGTGGGAGGGAGAGGAATGTCCACGAAGAGATTCCCATTCACTACAATCTCATCGTCACCCGATCCAACTGACACAACTCTGTACCTTCCTCCAAAAATCACATGAGTGTTGTTCTCCTCTTCTCCAATCAAGAAGCTCACAAAGAATTGAGTCGATGTCACATCGAAGATCGGTCCAGACGATGAGATTTCCCCAGAATCTCCCAACAGCACCACTGTCTGTCCGAGAGACACCAATTTACTTCCTTCCAACTCCACCACAGCCATGCTTCGAGCTCCGTTCAGATCACAAATCACTCCTTCAATTCGAGCTGGCTCGACGGGTGTTGTGAATGTGATTGCACCCTTTCGAGCGACTTCGTCTGTTGGTTCACCTCGTTTCCACACAATTGTCCTCACTTCGTATTCTGTCCACTAATCCAGCCTTCCATCCGCGTCCGAAGGGTAGAGAGGGGCTGTTCCTTTCAGAGTCGTCGAATCTTCAAATTCCAGCGAGATATTCCATTTTGTCGTTCCTTTCCACACTTCCATCCAATAACTTCCAGCTACCAGACCCTCTCCACGAACAACGATTTCTGTCGTGTTGGGGTTGAGAAGTGTGGCTTCGGATTGTGTTACGAATGGCGGGAAGGAGATTTTATGGCCGACAATCGCTGCTGATCGAGGAAGATAGGTCGCATTTGGAAGAATTCCATTCGTTCCTGACGAGACAGTCGCTTGAGCTGTCCAGGATGGAGTGGACGAGCTTCCGAAGACAACATGGACGAGTCGAGGCACATTCGATCCATCCAGCAGGATGCCCATCGAGCCTTCGATTGCTGATTCTGTTGAGACTGTCACGACAGCTTGGGTCTCACTGAAGACAATAGACAGAGATGTGATGGTGACGATTGAGGAGATCTGTGGAATGAGAAGACTGTTGAAGACAGTTCCTGGTTTGAAATACACATTGGAAGACCCAGAAGTGGAGTCACAGAACCTGACCATTTGGGATGTGATCTGGGACGATGCCAGAGAGTCAAAGTGAACATCGCTCGTCTGCTGGGTTGATGATGACGAACAGTCTCTGAACTGCAGATAGTTGAGATTGATCGGCATTTCCGTGCCATGGATCCCGATTCCACCGACACGATTGATCGATGAACAAAACACGAAAGCAGAGTTGGAGATGGTGATCGGGGAGTGCTCAAGATACATTGCGCCGTCATATTTCGCTCGACAGTGTTCAAAGAAACTGTTCTCGATTTTGACTGACGATGATTGATAAATGAGCGCCGCTCCGCCGCAAGTACTTGCAGTTCCAAAAGTAGTGCATTCGGCGAATGAGGAATCAGAGATCGAGACTGAAAGTTTCTTGGTAGCCTGATAGGCAACACAGATCGCTCCTCCATCGTCGTTGTTTCCAGTACAGCTGCATTTGTGGAAGAAGCACTGCTCGACGGTGAGAGAAGACGAAGTCTGAGAGAGGCAGATCGCAGCTCCACCGCGATAGCTCACATCCGCAGCCACTGTCATCGTGTTGAAGGTGCAGAGTGTGTATGAAACTGAGGTGACGGTGGATGCAACGCTGCTCAGACGACCGATGACACTTTGGGTGATGTTCTTGTTGGCGTAATCCTTCACATTGTTCGGTTGTCGGATGCAGTGCGAGAAAGACGAGTTCACACAAACAACATTCCCTCCCACATTCGCGTCCAGCATTCCTGTCCCCGAGTTGTGGTTCGAGCTGTGAGTGATTGAGCAGCCGATCACTCGCTGCGACACTTCACTCCCAAACAGCTGACCAGTCGACGAACAGCAATGCGTGGAGGTCATGTTGACGAAGGACGACGAGGAGAGACTGGTCTCCATTTCGACATCGTTCCTCAGGGCAGAGAGGGACGAATCATGATCAGCCAGACCAAACGAGAAGAGAGGGCCAGTTCCTGACGAGAAGGATCCCGAGTTGAAGAGAAGACCAGTCCCAAAGATCGAGATTCTTTGTTCAGCATTTGGTGGAACAGAAATAATGTTTTTATCAAGATCGGTGGGTAGTGATATCGAAGAGTGCAACCGGCCGCCGAGAGGAGGCAGGAAGTCAGTCTTCGAGTTGTGAGTGATCGATGAGAGAACAATCTCCACTGTCGTTTTTCCGTTCGTCCAATCAGACGATTCGATCATGAACGGAGATGAGAGTCCATTTGATGTGATCGAACTGGATGAAAAGTGAACAATGGAGCTCGAAACCAAGCAGAAGCCATCGTTGTCCGAATCGCAGATCACATGCACTCCAATCGCAGAAAACGTGCTATTCCAAACATCAAACATGAAATTCAATGCTGTTCCAGATCGCATGTTCTGTTTTCGTGGAGTTGTAGTGTCGATTCTTGTTCGATGGTCAACTTGCGATGAAGAAAGAGATTCGGAGTGTACTTCACGGAGCGGTGGGAACATTAGCGTTGTGTCATCACCCTTCAACGAGATTCCCGCAGAGCGAATCTGGATCGTGGAGGAAATCACCAAATTATCATCGAGATGGATTTCTTGAGGGTGGAGACTTTCTTCATTGTTCTGACTTTTCTGAAACGAGTTGGCATAAGATGTGAAGATGGATGAGGCAGGTTGAGGGTGATGTTGAGCTGATAGGAATATCTGGACAACAACGAGGATGCTGTTCATTGACACGTTACCAACTTTTCATCATCCGGCAGCCCATTTTCAATTTGTTTGCATTGAAGAGTGTGAATACTGAAGGTTCTTTCAGGGCTTCTTTCTTCGCTTCTGCATCCAGGAACGAGCTCGTCCAGGACAGGAACCAGCAGATGGTGAAATCCGATGAGTTCTGACGATATTCAAAACTCAATCGAAAGAATGGTGTGCGCACGTTGATTGGAATTGATAGAATGTGCCACGAGAGCGTTAATGTGTGAGGAAGACGCAGACTAATGTTTCCGCCATGAACATCTGTAATTCTCCCCCAAAGAAGGATGGTTCATCGAATCTCGTTCAGGCTCAGATAAATCACATCGGAAAGGAACAATAAAATCAATGATGATGCTTTCGAAGCTTTTCTGACCTGAGGTTTGATCAAGCCAACACCCTCATTCATTCATCCCGTTTGAAGTTCCACGGAACAAAACTCCCATGAAACACACTGATTTCTCGTTTCCATTCTAAACCATGGAGTTAGGCATGTATTACCCCTGTAGGTAATCGGAACCCTGTAGGTAATCGAGCGAGTTTGTGCGAGAGAACCTGTCTGAGAGGGGGGAGAATGGAGAATCACAAACTTCACTTTGCCTTGCATCCACCGATGATTTCTTTTGAAAATCGATTCGGAGGAAATTGCCTGTTTTCCCATAAACTTTTGATCAAACGCATCTTTCACGATCTATCAGGCAAATGTGTTGAACATACGGAGAAAAGAAAGAGAAAAGGTTCATATATGTTAAACGAACTAGAGATAGTCTAAATTGTGTACATTTGAGTCGACAATCTCCATTTTTGTTGTTGTGGTCTTGATCAAGGATCGCGACCAAAAATGATTTTCACAAACATATAGAGTTGAAAAATGATGATGATATGCATAAAAATGAGAAGATGAATGGAATAATGTCATCAAAGAGAGAAATTCAGTGTTTGATGGAAAATGGTACTTTCGAAGAAGTTTGAATCCCGTGTTGGTCTCGAGCATGCTTTGTGGAGCGAAATGAGTGGAGAACAGTGTTTCTAGTCATACCCTCCAGAGTTCCAAAACACCCTACAGGGTTCCATTCATTACCTACAGGCTTCCTCTTCACACCCTACAGGGTTCCGATTACCTACAGGGTTCATTTTACCTACAGGGGTAATACATGCCTGGAGTTAAATATCAATATTGAGTATTCTCCTGGACATAATTCTGCGACAAGTTTTCTCGTCTATATTGCTCTTCGATCTCAACGATTTCCACAAAATGACATCCTCCACTCAGATGCAAGGTATCTGTAGATGAAATAGTCGGACCAATCAGTTTCAGCACTTTTTGATGAAATCAACCGAGAATGAGACACAACCGGCATGGGTTTAATTTAGCTGGTGGTTTTGAAATATGGCTGGTGCAACGAGTTTAGTATGGATGGTGGTGGATTTCTACAGAAATATGGAAGCTATCACCATAAAGTATTCCGATATGGTATGGATGAGATCCCAAGAGAAGGTGTAGAAGTGAAAAAACCGCATAAAAGTCATGAAAAGTCTCAATTCCTCCGATCAAGATTGATCAAAAAAGATTGCACTTTTTTCGCTCTATGAATCTCGATTTAGAAAAATAATATGTTTTTGACAAAATAATGTGCAAAACTGACAATAATTTAAATATAGTGAACATTCATGTCCTGTGAAGTGATTGTAATCAAGGATTTCTGATTTTCGCCTCACAATTTTTAAAGGGCCTATCCTCCACTGACTGTTCCGCCTCTCGCTATTGTTGTGAAAAGAGATGACAAGAAGGAAATGGAACGATTTTGTATGTGAGAACCCCCAGATGACCACCTTTTCGTGATAGGTCATAACCAGCTATACTAAACCTCCACCAGTCGTATTAAACCACCACCAGCTATACTAATAGTGCTGTCACCAAACCGCCGGTTTTCAATAAACCGCCTAAAATCGAGATTTTTTCTGGGAAATGTAGTTTTGGTGAGAAAATAATCCTGAAAAAAAATTGGAGCTAAAGACCCATTATTGGGCTCGGTAGCCTCATACAGTAGGATACACACCTTTTTTTTCAACTTTTCGACCTCATATCTCCACAACCAGCCATCCGTTTTTCACCAAACAAATTGCATATTGTTCGTATCGATCTCGACAAAAGATGCTCAAAAAAGAAACCATTTTTTTTTTCTAAGAATTTTTTTTCGAGAAAATATGGGTTTTTTTGAATCTTTCCAGATACCCATAATTTTTTTTCGATTTTTTTGCAAAATGTTCGAATCATCAAAAAAAGTATCTGGAAGAAAAATCAAGACAATTGATCCACTGGTTGTTGAGATATTGCAAAAATACACTTTTTGGAAGTAGCCAAAATGACGAATATTGGGTTTTCTCGGCGAATAATGGGTCTTTAGCTCCAATTTTTTAGGCATGGGCAGCGGTCGGTCCGACTGCTCGTCGACCGACCGACTGCATTTTTTTGTGATCGTGCCCTTTTCACCAAAAACAGTGTGTTTAATCCTTCAGATTTTCGTAAAAACCAAAGTATTGTCAATAAAAGAATATATGTGAATGTTTGGGAAGATTAAAGGAACAGCGAATCGTTGTGTTTTGAATGAAAGGGGAGAACAAGTGATGGACACTTCTTGACTTAAAAAGATGGCTGAGCTGTCTTCCATCCCTCGTTTTTCACTCTCGCGGAGATACTGTTGTGAACAAACTGTCACATTTACACTTGTCTCCACTGTTGGTGGCTGCGTCGCCTGCGTATCCCGAAGCTTCAGATGCTCCAGCCGCTCATCTTGCTGCTTCTTCACATCGTCCTCCAGTGGCGCCACGTGTGTCAGCAGAGAATCCACATCAGGTGTGTATGGGATGTGCTCAGCCAGAAGATCGGGGAAAGACGAAGGAGAGATGGTGGAGAGGGAGAGGGCTGGAGGAGAGGGAGAGTGAGGAAGAGAGGAAGGCAGACTGGGTGGCGTGTTGGGTGGGGGTGGAGGGAGCACAGAGTGGCGCGGGTCGGGTGGGATGGCCTTTGCCTGCACAGAAAGAAGACACGTCATGAAGAAACAAACACAAAAACAGGAAACACAATCAAACAACAACCACAACCCAACAAGAAACAGAACCACACATCGACAAGTGCCACTGGCGCAATCGCGCCCATTCGGATGGTGTGCGGCCTCTCCTTCCGAAATCGGTCCAGCATCGCTGCGTCTTCTTTCGGAGCTTTGTCGCCTGCGTCGCCTGTGTGTTCGAACACTCGCCTTCCTTAGTTCCTCACTCCCTCGTTCCTTCCCTTTGCACTGTCCACGCTGTGCAGGCAGTTCGGAAGATCGCACAGCAACAGCGATGCCTGCTCTTCGTCTCTTGGAACCCGGCCTCCCACACCCACTCCGGCCAGCACTTCCGAAGCCGCGTCTTGTCTGGCAAGCGATCGGAAGGCAGGATAGAGAGTGTCGGCTATACAGCTTCCTCCTCCTTCTCCTCCTTCCTCTTCCGCTCCTTCTCACCCTTCCTCGCCTCTTCTCCCATCCACGGCACTCGGAATTAGTTCATCGTAAGCATCCCAACCTATCCCTTCACCTCGCCCAGCATCCACCTCTCGTCCGGCCAGTCAAACGCGTAGCTGAAGCACAACTCCCTTGCTTCGAGCCCCTGCTCCTTCATGAACGCCCCTGCACTCCCTTCCAATCAGTGGAGCGCTTTGACCAGGCAATGCTGGAGCAGAACAAGCATTCTGATACAAGCATGAACAGAGTTCGTGTTTTGCATTCAAAACTTCAGAGCCTGTGAAAAGAGGGCTGTTTGGTTGGATTCTTCAAAGAAAATAGGAGTGAGCACGATGGAAAAGTTCATGATGCTCATTTTCGTCAGCTCCCTGTTCAAATTCACCTTCCCCAGGAACGAGCACCTCAAGTGCATACTGTCCCGATTTAGGATCGAGAGTGTGGAAATTAGAAACAACTTCGCGTGTGTTTGGCACAGTGTCGACAGAACAATGGTGACGAAAGGTGACTGCCAAACTTGACGGAAGGGTTGGATGAACTCGCACAGACTTGTGTTTTAGAAGCCCGAAAGAACATGTGGCTGCTGTGTGGACAATTCCAAATCTCATATCATTGCGTATATCCCTTGTAGTTCGTCGATCGTCGCTTTTGACAGTAAGAGTTCATAAAATACCCTCTTGTATGAATCTCTGTTGTGAATTAGGTTATTTGATCAGCTGCGAGACAGTGTCGTTCACTGTCGTAGGGATATCCGTTTTAGAGTCTGCGATCTCCTCCAAAACCTAAATGTTGGAGAGGAAGCTGTGGTCATACACCATCCCTCCCGAAATCACAAAAACGAACCATCGGCGTCCCCACATCAATCGAGGCCACTTTGGGAACCGCTGCAGGTGGGACAGGGTGGAATTCGGAGCTCATGAACGGAGGGTTGACTGCCTGTCACAGCTGGGATTGACAGAGGAAATGTAGTGAATGAGAAAGTTTGAAGTGCAGAGGTGATGAATTGTGTGCACGTTGAGTAGAAATAGCGGGGTTGGGGAGGCGACGATTCCGTTGTCACGACCGATCAAGAATTCTGGGAGATAGAGGAATCCCACAGCTTGTTCTCTGCCCGTTCCGATGTCTGACATCCAAAAACAATCATCGAGCGAGACACAGGTGAGTATACAGCCACATGCGAGCTGATCGGCGGTTGCTGGTTCTTGCCTGGTGTCAGGAAGGTCTAGGTCTATGCCACGATATCAAGTGAGTACAAGGTACTCAATCGGTGCTGCTTCATTCCCCAAATCCACACAGTATTCCATTCTTCATCACCACCGGGTAGAGATCGCGTGGAGATGGTCGACGATAGTGGATGGACAAGACATCAACTTCACATAAATGATGAGAAAGAGGTTGATAAGAGTGTAAAAACTATGTAAAAGCATACTGATGTTGTGAATGTTCGTTTTCTCTTCTCAAAATGCTTATTTCCGAGTTGGGCTGGATCATGTCATCTTTTGCTGACAAATGAAGAGAAAGAGGATGGAAATGATGAAAAAGAATTAAAACACCATTTCATCATTATCTGGGTGAGTGGAAAAGGTGTGAGAACGAAGAGAAGGAGTCGGTGTCGGTTGGACAGGCCGACTTTTTGTCCGATGTTGGGGAAGGACAGACCGACTCAGGGACTCTTGATCTAAGACGTGTTGAACACTAATTTCGAGAAATTTGAGATGAACTAATTATCGTGATACTGTGAATCAAAAATGAGAAAAAGAGAATAATAAAGTGACTCTGGCGGGACTCGATCCTGGGTCGGGGGAGCAAAAAGCTGTCGTGCTACCACTCGACTAAAACGCGATTCAAAAAAGTCGCCGACTGTTTTATTTTTAGGGACTGGACTCGATGTTTTCAGACCGACCACTGCCCATGCCTACAATTTTTTTCAGGATTATTTTCTCACTAAACAAACATTTCTCAGAAAAAATCTCGATTTATGGCGGTTTATTGAATTTCGGCGCTTTGGTGACAGCACTATAAACTTCACCAGCTATACTAAACCCATGCCAGACAAACCATTGAGAGGGGCACAGACTCTGAGTAAAGGGATGAAGAAACAGGTCAGAAGAGAGTCAGACTGTTCGATGGATGGCGATTGGACAAGTGACGTTGAGAAGAACTGAAGGAATGAAGAGGTTTCTTCCAACAGGATTTGAGCGAGGAATCGATGATTCACAACCCTCGCAGAAAATTATGAAGAAAGGAAGTCACTCATAGTTCATTCACTCGACGTTTCATATCTTTTGATTCTCAATATTCTCGAACTACCATACCCAACTAGGATCGAAGAGTCGATTAGAACACAATTTTGCATTATAATTCCAATTCTGGGTGAAGGGTGAATCAATTGAAGAATGATGCTGCGGGAGGAAGGGCCTTCAGGACGTGTCAGCATTTCGTGCCACTCCAACACAGACAGCGACCAAGACAGGTCAAGATGACGCGATTTCTTCAATCAACAACAAACGGAGCAGCAGAACGATTGTGAATCCAACCATCCTCTTCCGAGTCCTCGCTGAACCGACGAGTTGGATCAGTCTGATTCTGGACGGCTTGTTCGGCTGCACTTTCATGTTCAGATTGATCAGATGCAGCTTGTGTGATGATGGTCGGGTGGGTTTCGTTTGGAGTGTCGATCTTTTCTTTTGTCTTCTCAGCTGGTTTCTTCGAGTGGCATTTCCAGATCAGCAGAAGTGCGAGGACCATTCCAGCAAGCACAACCACAACGACAATGACAACGTGAATCAGCCGCAGCTTGCTTGTTGGTTTCCTTCCCAGCAAAACCCATGTCGAGACACATGCGGGATCGTCATTCAGAAGGCGCACTTTCCAATCATCAACATCCCATCTTCACTGCATATCACGTTTCGGCGAGCAGATGGGAAGTCATCGTTGATTGGTTCATCCGACAGGAAAAACACACTTTGAAGATACAGAAATCCTCCCCTCTGAAGGATGGCCCCTTGCTTCAGGTTTGTGAAGCTGCAAAACGAAATGTCAGATGTCGAATTCACAAGCTCAATCACTCCTGTCGTCCATGAACACAGATCACTGTTTGAGATTCTTGTGTTGGCGTTTGTGGTGGAAGATGGTGTGTATGTGATGGAGCCTTTGTCGAACACGAAGAATCCAGATGACACACGAACCAGTTTCAGATCGAGTGACGAACAGTGAATCAGAGCATCCACGTCTGTCAGCGACAGTGACGCATTTGACACAGAAATCACAACCAGCGGATTCGACGAGAATGTCGAAGGAACAATCAGCGATGGACTGACATCTTTCTGCGTCACAGACAACTCATTCTCGTCTGAAATTGAAAGTGTATTGGAGAATGTTTCGGAAATCGCAAGTTTCAGCTCAATCGACTTCATTCCCATCTTCGAAGTCGTTTCAATGGCAGAATCGAAAGAGACACAGCTTTGGTTATGTCATCGGTAATTCTCTTCATCCCCCTTTTGCTTGTTCACTTCGAAGACAAACGGTGTTGGGAAGGGAGGGATGGCGAGAGAGAATCCAACGGTCTCCGTTATCACTGGATTGTTGTTGAAAGTGATCGTGTCCACTTTGTACGTCTCTCCGAATGAGAATCGTTTGTCGATTCCACCTGGTCCAACTGACACTGACGATGAGATTTGTGTTGGCAATCCATTGTCCCCATCGGCGAACGAGAAGACCAGCGAGATGCTGCGATTCCCTTCAAACGAGACTGTGTATTCCCCAGCTGCCAGTTGTCGTCCTTCCAGCCACACCAACATCTCCCCAATGTTGGCTCCTTGCTCGCATTTGAACCTGCGGACACGTGCTGGATCACCTGCGAAGAAGGACGAGGGAGAAGCCACGTCGATCACAGTGGCTGAGATCGATGCAGCGATGAGTGAATATGTGCATTGGGATTGCAGATTCTCGTTCTCTCCGAACGACAACACATCGCTCGTTCCAGTTGTGGAGAGAGTGGGGAAGGAGACAACCACAACACGACACGTGGCATGCGGAGAGCCATCCGAGAGGGGAGAGCATGCGTCAGAGCTGCCGAGCAGCAGGATCATCGTACCCTGCACTGGATGTTGAGTCTCGACTTCAATTGTCCCTTCAGAGGCAGTGGGAGACATGGCCAGTTGGAGACTGGTGATGATCGTTGTTGTCCCAAACTCGTCGATAATCCCCGTTTGGACACCAAAGTCCTCGAACTTCACACTTGTGTCGGGCTTGTCGGTGTGACAGTCTGAAACACGCTCCTTCACTTCAGAGGGAGTCCCACAGCCAGCGGAGAGGTACACATCGCTTCCATTTGGCGCTGAATTGCCGATGAACTGCACAGACGCCATTCGAAGCGACGAATCCAGAATTGAAACTGCTCCCCCACGTCCAAATTCATGTGTGGCAGAACACTCCATGAACACACACTCGGTGATCGAGGTTGTTGTCGTTGATGAAACACGCACAGCTCCACCTTCAGCGAACCACGGCGCAGCGGTTGTGACGTTCTTGAAGAAGCACCTGTCGATGGCGAGGAGAGACGAATTCAGATGACACAGCACTCCTTCCCAGCTTCCGCTGAAGCAGCTCACAAAAGAGCAGAGCGAGATTGTCATGCTTCCTTCCCCTCTTCGCAAACTGTGGACAAGCAGAACCCCGCCACTGTCTCCGCTGATTGTGTGGAACGAACACTCGCTGATCGTCACAGTTGGGTAAGGCGCATACACACACAAACACGCACCAGCGGAATCTGACGTCATGTCGGTGAATGTGCAGAGGCGGAAGGTGAGGGTGGTTTGGGTTGAGGGGGAGTTGTAGTGAGTGTCCTCTCTGAAGCGTTCGATGGAGCGTGAGTATTGGAATGAGGACAATCCAGCGTCCGATGAATAATGAGAGAATGAAGTGTTCACACAGCCAACACTCCCAAACACACTGACGTCCAGACACCATGATCCAGATAAATGTGATGGGCATGCTGTTATTTCGGTCCCAACCAACTTTTGAGAAAGACTCGTCGGAAGAATGAGGTCTTCAATTTTGTTGCCAAACGACGACATATTTAGAAGAACACTCCCAACAAGAGCAGTTGATGTTTCCCCTCCCCCAACATCCTCCGATCGATTCAAAGGTTTGTTGAGCATCCCAAACTCCAGTAAAGGGCCTGTTCCGAGGTAGAGCTCTCTGTTCGACAAAACCAGTCCAACTCCACTCACTGATAGAAATGGGGAGATTGGATCAGAATGTGGTGTGTCCGTTGATGATGAATCGCGTTGGGGTGTTGGAAGACACGTGCATGTGCTCACAAGCGGAAGAAGAACGACGGAAGCCGATGAGATGTGAGAACAGTCAATAACACTGATCGAACTCCCAAACACTTCCAGCCCAGTTCCCACCACAAATGCTGTCTGTTTCGAGTTTGAAATAATCTTGCTCCATGACACCACCACTGAGGACGATGTCACTTTTGCCAAAGCCATCCCATCATTTCCACAGTCAAGTATCATCTTCTTCAGAGACACTGTCGAATTATCAAACAAAAACAGTGAATGGGACGTGTCCATGTGAGCTTTGACAAAATGGTTGAGATGTTGTGGATGATGGTTTTCACGTTCGAAGGAGACCTTGAGGCGGTCATTGTCTGGAGGAGAGATTGTGGATGGCGTCCCCTCCATCTTCAGTGTCGTAGATATCACTGGGTAATCGAGGAGGAGGAAGAAGACACCCGGAGCTAGATGGAGAATTTCGTCGTTTTGTCCATTGAGGAGCCCGCTGCCATCAAGATGATTATCCATTATATCAGACAGATATGTTGCTTTATGTGATGCAATTGTCAATATAACGAGCCACAGAACTGGTAGCATTCAAAAAAGAGTGAGATGCGAATGATCTCGAACCCATTCTATGTAAAGTTTTGACATCAAAAAGAATCGAGTGAGATCTCACTATTCATCGCATTCCGTTCATCTCCAGTGAACATGTGGTCTGCGTGCTTGCCTCAGTTGATGATTATCTTGAAAAAGAACAGAGACTGGAACGAAACAAAGAAAGGATGAGGAGTGAAGCGAATTTAAAGGGAGTTGAGGGTGAGATGTGAAAGAGACATGAAATGAAACGATGTGGCCGATGTGAGAAGAAGTGGAAGACATGCGAGGAGAGTGATGTTGTGAGAGTGGGAGAAGTCAGAAAAAGGAAACAAATTCCGATTAGTGTCAATTCGAAGCAAAGAACAACTTGGAAACACGAAGAAAGACAACTCAAATCAGGACGAGACAGAACACATCAGAAAACAATGAAGACCACAACAAAGATGGTGAACGGACTGGTTGAATAGTGTGAATGAAGAGGTCCATGCTGACTGCGAACACAGCAAGGTGCGTATTCTCGACAATGCCAGCATCCAAACGTATCTGAGTGAAGTGGGACGAAAGTGTGATCGAACGTGATGATCGGGTCAGCGTGACGTGGGAGTGAGAGGTGTTGGTGATGAGGCGTGGACGGTTTGGGCAACGCAAAAACGGTGAAGTGATTTTGAAATGACCAGATGTCGAGTGTGTGGGGAGGTAATCAAGACATCGCGAGATGAGTCGAACGAAAGATGGATGTTTATGTTTCCATTCCATGCGGTTCGTGTCCAGTCCCGCCCTTCCCATCACCCAACTCCGAGTTCACATGTTCCACAATCCACTCCAATGTCGGTCGGTTCGATGGTGACAGATCAAGACACTTTCCGATCAGACTCACTTTCCATTCCTCCGTCCACGTCTCCATCCCTGGAAGCGTCCCACTTCCAACTTGACGCTGAGCATTCACTCCATCCTGCTCAGCGAACGGAACACAACCAGTCTCGATTTCCCACAAGATAAGGCCAAGACTAAAAACTGCCGCTTTCGACTCGTTCACATTTCCTTTCTTCTCCACCACTTCTGGCGCTCTCCATCGCGCCCCTTCGTCGTGTTTCACCAACTTCGATGGGAGTGCCGATTCTGAGATCAATGAATTCTTGTTCATGGAGCCATCCTGTCCCTGATCATCCGACGAGAGAGTGTGGTTGCTCAGTGAGGCCAAATACGATTCACGAAAAAACTCGGCTGACGGTTCCACTTTTGGCTCAGCCTCTTTCGCAACTTCCTTCACTTGGAACAGCGGAGTGTCGTCGCTGTCCAGAAACACCCACAACGGCGACAATCGAGTCAGCAGCGGCATGTGCGGATTCTGTCGAGCAAGCTGCGCCAGGCCACGCGTCAGCATCTGAACCAGTCGTGGCTTGTCCAGCGGTCTTTCCGGCTGTCGGTGAAGTCTGTTGAACAGAGTGTCGTTCGTCGTCACACTCACCACTTCTGTCTTCATCCCATCACACCGAACAGTGTCTCGAAGTTCAATCAATTGTGGCTCATCACCGTTTAGTTGCGCTCCTCTCGTATCCACTGATCGACCCAGCTGCCACGTCCGGATCGTTGTCGGCATGTTGGGATGGATCACATCGTCCGTGTTCTTCGCTCGGATCGCCACAATCTGCTCTCCATTCACACCATCCATCCTCTCAATCCCCATCGACTCGTCTTTCTCATCCACTTCCTGTTCATCTAACTCTTCTCTCAGGATCGTCGCACTTTTGGCTTCGTTCTTCTTCCGATGCATTCGACAACAAACAACAATCACAACAATCACAAACACACAAAACACAACCACAACCAAAGGAATCAGCCATGGAAGTGTCTTTCGAACTGTTTCCAGCGCCTCCGCTTTCTTCGCTGTCGCTGAACTCACTTTCACAACAAACTCATTCAGCGTCGTCTCGTTCTTCCCAAAACACACCCGACCTCGCCATTCCAACGACCAATCCAGTTCTTTCTTCCAATCTGACACAACAAGTTCAACTGTTCCTCCTGTTTCTGTCAACGCTGTCGTGTTCAGTTCGGTCAGGTCGGCGATCGCACTCTTCCCATATTCCTTCGCTTTCTCATCCCATTCTCGAATCTCAACTCCAAGTCCACACGGAATCAACAGTGTCCCAACAAGCGAGATCACAATCTTGTCCGAGGTCTGCTTCACTGATGTCTGGTCTGTGTCGAGCGAAGGGACGAAGAAAGGAGCTCTCGCAATTGCATCCTCTCCAGTGATCGAGCAATCGTCGGAAGAGATCCACGCAGAGGGGTGATCTTTAGATCCGTCTCCTCCATTCAGACTCTCAATCTCGATTGTTCCTCCTTCTGAACAGCGGATGTTCCGTCGAAGCGATGAGAATGATGTGAACAATGGCGAATTGTGTGAGAAAGACGATGAGATCAGAGTCAGTGAACCGTTCTTCATGTTAATAGCTCCGTGAAATAATTGAGTGAGGTGAGTGGATTTGATTGTCGTGCTGCTGTTGTGCAGGATGAGCACTCCTGTTGTCCAGGTGCAAACATCTGCGTCGATTGATGAAGATAGTTGAGCTGTTCCATGAAGTGAAGCGTCTTTCAAAACGATTGTCGAGTCTGTCGAAGAGACGAGACTTAACAACGATCGTTGCGAATCAATCACAACATTCACATGACGAATCTCGAAGAATGATTCACGAACAACAATCAGCGCTGTGTTGTCTTCGTTCGACCACGCAGAATATGATGAAGACGAAGATGAAGATGAGGAGGGAATGCGAAGAGTCGGCTCAGTCTGGCTTCCATTCGTCACCAGAACATGCATCCCACAATCAACAACAATCCCACTCCACAGAGACGACGAGTCGATGATCCCGAAACTCACTCGACCAATCCCAACTCCTTCCACAATCCTCCATCCAACTCCAATCGACGCACAAGCACGAGAACGCTCCCCACAGAACACACTCCCATCGCACGACGAACCAGAATCGCTGAAGATGAACAATTCTGTCGGTGACAATCCAGTTGTGTCGGAAACCTCATCGCCAAACAATGTGGATCCTTCCTCATCCAGTGCAGTAATCGAACTGATCGTGTATTTCGTGTCGAACTGAAGCGAGTCAGACCATCCAATCCGCAGTTCTTCTGACAGCCCTTCTGTTTCGGAGGTCATCGAGGCGGAGAACGAGAGAGACGAATTCAGAGTCACACGAACGAGACTCCCGACAACGAGGTTCGTTCCAGTCAGCGAGACTCTGCAAGTTGTGTTGAGTGAGTTGGAGCATGAGAACTCCATCCTCGTCACTTTTGGAGGACATGGAACGGTCACTGAGATGGGCTCGACATGGAACCCACTGGCTGACGATTCTGAACGAATCAGAGTGTAGTCTTCCCCAAATTTCACTTTGTCTTCTACCTCTTCTTCTCCTGCCAAGAATTCTGCACTGCAGTGAGTCTCGTTCTCCACAATCACTTCATTCACAGAGTCGATGATGCCACCTTCGCCCAACAGCCCAATCTTCCCCAATCCGGATTTCAGTGCTCTACCAATCATCACAACTTCCATCTTCGTTCGATCTTTGTTCAGTTTCTTTGTCTCAATCGACACAATTCGAGGTGGTTCATCAGGAACAGAGAAAGTCACATTTTCGTCCACTTTCGATGGCATTCCGGTCACTGTGAAGCGAGTCACACGATACGAACAGCCATACGCGAGAGGAGAGTCAGGATTGTCGAAGATCAGAAATGTCAGAGTGTGCGATGTCGATCCCAAATCTCCACTCAATGTTCCAGTGAGCTCCACCTCATCTTCATTCAGCACGTTTTCAGAGATGAGTTGGGAGAGTGAGAGAGTGAATGTCTTCCCTCCCAACAAAGAGATTCCAGAAATCTTCACAATCGCTGATTTCTCGGATTCTCCTCCCAATTCACTTTCCACTTTCACAATCCGAGTTGGCGAGCCTGGCGTGACAAATGCCGGTGCAGACACAACTGCCACAACTGACGAGCCAGAGCTCCTCATCGAAGAGACTGAATAGCTCGAGTCGTATCGGAGAGTGTCCGATTTGTTGTACACCTCAACGAGAAATGACCCAGATCCCAGCGACGCCGAGGGAACGGTGATCGACACAATATCTGATGAGCATTCAGTGTTCGTCACGACAAGCATGAAGTCTTCCGCTGGCATCAGAGAGGTGGTCAGCGAGAGGACGAAGAAATCTGGGTCAGACGGATCGAGTTTGCATGACAGGGAGGAAAGAGTCGGTCCAGAAGGAGTTTTGAACGACGAGGCTGAGAAAAGAATGTGCTCATCTTCCTTCCCATCCACTTTCCGAGCCACAGACGAGAGAGTGTATTCTGTGTCGTATTTCAACTGTTCTACTCCCCCAATCGCTATCGGAGCGGATGTTCCAGCTGTGTTTGAAGTGAATAGAATGTTGAATGAATGCGAAGATGATGGCGCAATCACAAATGTCGACCCAGAAGGAAGATCTGTTCCTTCCACTGACAGTACGAACGACGACGACGAGGTCGACACAGGAACAACGATCTTCGTGATTGTGGGAGCAAGAGGAACGTCGAAGAAGAGATTCCCATTCACTACAATCTTATCATCACCCGATCCAACTGACACAACTCTGTACCTTCCTCCAAAAATCACATGAGTGTTATTCTCCTCTTCTCCAATCAAGAAGCTCACAAAGCATTGAGTCGATGTCACATCGAAGATCGGGCCAGACGATGAGATTTCCCCAGAATCTCCCAACAGCACCACTGTCTGTCCGAGAGAGGGCAGCTGAACACCTCGAAGTTCAACCACAGCCATATCTCTCGCTCCGTTCAGATCACAATCCACTCCTTCAATCCGAGCTGGTTCGGCAGGTGTTGTGAACATGATCGGACCATAACAAGCCACGTCTTTTCTGGTTGTTCACCTTCCTTCCACACAACTCTCCTCACTTCGTATTCTGTCCACCAATCCAGCCTTCCATCCGCGTCGGCAGGGTAGAGAGGCGCTGTTCCTTTCAGAGTCCTCGAATCTTCCCATTCCAACGAGATATTCCATTTTGTCGATCCTTTCCACACTTCCATCCAATAACTTCCTGCTACCAGACCCTCTCCACGAACAACGATTTTTGTTGTGTTAGGGTCGAGCAGTGTGGCTTCTGTCTTGTTCACATATGGCGTGAGGGAGATGACATGGCCGACAATCACTGCTGATCGAGGAATGTATGTCGCATTTGGCAGCATTCCATTCGTTCCTGACGAGACAGTCGCTTGGGCTGTCGAGGATGGAGTTGACGAGCTTCCAAAGACAACATGGACGAGTCGAGGCACATTCGATCCATCCAGCAGGATGCCCATCGAGCCTTCGATTGCTGATTCTGTTGAGACTGTCACGACGGCTTGAGTCTCACTGATGACGATTGATAAAGATGTGATGGAGATGGTTGAGGAGATCTGCGGAATGAGAAGGCTGTTGAACACTGGTCCGGTTCTGAAATAAACATTGTTAGACCCAGAAGTGGAGTCACAGAAGCGGATCATTTCGGATGTGATCTGGGACGATGCCAGATCATAGAAGTAAATATCTCTCGCGTCTGGCATTGATGTTGACGAACAGCCCCTGAACTGCAGACAGTTGAGATCAATCGGGAAGGTCGTGCCAAAATCCCGAATGCCCCTCCGTGTTGGATCGATGTACACGACACGAAAGCAGAGTTGGAGATGGTGATCGGGGAGTTCTGAAGAAACATCGCACCGTCAGCCTCCGCTCGACAGTGTTCAAAGAAAGAGTTCTCGATGACGATTGATGATGACAGAT